>RJWH01003340.1:0-161635 GCA_004363575.1 Solenodon paradoxus | reverse complement strand
AGCTGTGGGACACCGTGTTCCTCGACACAGTGACCCCTTTTGACCTCTGCATCTTGTCATCACATTTCTTTGACTCAGAACGCCCTGCTTTCCTCTTCCCTTGTAACCCCCGTGGGGCCCGCCTGGATAAGGTCATCACATCTGCAGGCCCTGTTGCCTTGGGAGGGGATTGCTTGCCTGTCTGGGGATGAAAAGTGGGACATCTGCGGGGACTTCTGCTTGCCAGCCTGACCAGCGTCGTCCCTGGTGCCCCATGCGTGGGCATTGGAGGGAAGACTGGGTCGCTTGTTGCAGCTGGAGCTGTGGAAGGGACATAGCAGGAGCTGGATCTGGAAGCAGTGACAATAGCAGTGTCTTGATTGAGCGCCTACTATTTGCTCTGGCTATGCTTCGTGCATATATTTGCACCATCTTATTAGTTTTCCACTTGACACATGTGGAAACCAGGCTTCGTTGCTTGCCTGTGTCACATAGGAGGAGCTCAGACCCCATCTGCCTGAGAAGCGCTGTGTTTGGGGGAGAAGGGTGATGAGCTTGGTCAGGGCAGGGAGCTGTTAAATGGGACTTCTTGACCTGAGAACTCGTGACATTTGGAGCTGCATGATCCATCCCCTGTCATCAGGACTGCTGTGTGCATTTTGTGCGGTTTTATTTTTTTAAAGAAAAGGTGCAGGCAGGAATGAAGATGAGCAGAAACTGCTAGGCAGGAAGAGAGAGGAGGAAGAAGCATTTTATTTCGTTGTTCATCTTGGTGGTTCTCCCTGCCCCAGGACATGAACTCTAATCCTTGGGATGTATGTGAACTGCGTCCAGCAGATGTAACCATTAAGACAGCGCAGCGCACCTGCACTGCACTGTGTTAGGCACCCCTGGTCTCTACCCGTAAAGTGTCCAGAGTACAACCCCACTCCCACCCAGTGGTGAGAACAAAAATGTCTCTACATTTTGTCCAACTTCCCCTGGGGAGAATTGCCTCCAGTTGAGAATTGCTGTTAGAAACAAATCAGATAATGAGACATCAAATCCCTAGTTCCCACACCACTCTTAAGTGAAAGTCAGAATTCCTACAATGGCCTGTGACTCCCTCAGTCTGTCGCTGCCTGTCCCCCACCTTCCTCCCTGACTTCATCTATTGCTTTCCAGTCATACTGGCCTTTAGTATTGTTTCATTATGGCAGACGTGTTCCTACCTCAGGACCTTTGCTCCTGCTAGCTCACTGTTTGGCATGTTTCTCTCCTAGATGGCTGTAGGCTTCCTCCCTTGTTTTCTTCAGTCTGTTACTCAAATACACTTTCTCCATGAAGACTTGCCCCTTTTCTGAGTCCTTTTTATTATAGCATATGCATAGTATCTATTTCTTTACCTGCCTACTTATCCATTCATCCATCCATCTCTTTACCCTTCCTTCCTTCCATATAAACACTATATATTTTATATACTGTATTTCCTTTATCTTGTTAACTGTCCACCTCCTTTGTCACTCCAGGAGGACAGGCCCTTTGTCCCTGTTGTTCCCTGTTAGGTCCTCAGCACTTGGATTGGTGCTCAGCAGAAGGGTGCGTGCTGCCAGTCCTTGCTGCTGGGCCCCCAGACGTACTCCTGTGCCTGGTCGAGGCGGGCGGCCCCCGCAGCCACTGGGATGCCCGGGACTGGCTGCTGCTGTCTCCCAGCACTGGAGACCTGTTAAGACAGGACTCCCAGTTGCGTATGTGTCGAGGTGTTCGGTTCTGCCTCTGGGGTGTGTGGAAGCAGCGAGGTTTTGGGGCGCTTGTCTGGGCAGTGCAAGGACCACTGAGGGCCCTGCCCTGCCTTCCTCTCCTGTGCTGGGGCTGAGTCAGGATGCTGCTCCCCGACAGCCCCCCCCCCATCCCCCGTATTTTTTAATTTTAGCTCTGGTGACTCAGAGGGTGAGGGCAGGCAGCAGCCCTGCCCAGCAGGGCGTGTGTGTGCGTGTGTGTCTGGAATGCTGCCTTCTCCTGCCACGTGCCTAGCGGCTTGCACCCCCTCCCTGTGCCGGGGCAGGGCTACCCTTGGCCTTTCAGGGGTCCCGGATTTGTAAACAGGACAGGCTCCCATGCCCAGCAGAGCCCTGACCCAGCCCGCCTCCCTGCAGCCTTCTTTTCTCAGCTTCCTTTGCGTGATGTGGCTCTGAACATGGCTTCACAGTGACCCCCGTGGGGTCCCCCCAAGACGGCCCCCCCTTGGCTGCCTCCCCTCCCTCTGCAGGAAGAGCCTGCTGGGCTCTGGAGCCACCTTTTTGGGTTCGAATCCAGACTCAGCCAGGCGCTGTCCAGGGACCTTACAGCAAGCCTCCTCCCCTCCGTGTCCCTCTAGACAGGTGAGATGGTCCCCTCTTCACAGATGGCTCCAACAATGGCCTGGGACAGTATGTGTTAGACCAGACGGAGCGCCTGACGTGGCCTGGGTCTCAGAAGACCTGCGCTGTTGCTGCTTGCATGAGCCCGAGTTCCAGCCCCCCGTTTGCCCTGCTCAGTGGGGCACAGCAGCCAGGCCTGTGAAGGCCACGAGGCCCTGGGCTCACACCCAGGCCTGCCAGTTAGCAGCCCCCCACTGCTTCTGATCATTTCTTTCTTCCCTCCTTGTCTCCCCCTCCCTCCCGCCCTCCACTTCTCTACCTCCCTGTGCCTTGTACATGCCTCTCCCAGCTCTTCGAGTGACTGGCCCGCTGTCCCTTCCATTCTGTGAAATGTCACCTTCCCAGACCCCACCCAACACCCTTTCCCCTCCCCCGATTCTGTCTGACTTGTGACCCCCTGTTGTTGGTGGACCGTGAGTTTAGGAGGACAGAGAGTGTGTCTGGTTTGTCCCCTTGGCCCTGTGATTCGCACACGGTAGGTGCTCAGGGAATTGTCCTCATGTACTGGGAGGCGCGAATGAATGAAGAAATTATCATCTCGGCCAGGAACCAAAACTGCAACCTTTTGGGTCTTCGAATGTCACCCTAGTGAGGCGATAAGTCTCGGTGGTGTCTAAAATTAACCTGTTTCACAGATGAAGAAATCAAGGCTGCTCCTGCCTCTTCCCCCAAGAGGACATTTGACCATATCGGGAGGTATTTTCATTGTCATAACTGCGTAAGCCCCTTTCAGGTTATGTGACCTCTGTTTTTACATCTGTAAAATGGGTTTAATTGCCATTATGTCTCCCAGAGTTGTTGGTGACAGTTAAACACGATGTGAAGCACTTGGGTGCTGCTAAGAACCCTAATCACCCTCACGTCAGGTCTTGGCTCAAGTGTCATCTTGACCTGGAGACCTTTTCCTTCCTCTTGGTATAAAAATGACACCCAACCACTCACCATGATTCTCTGTCCCTTCTTCTTCAGGGCCTTTGCTGTTGGTAAACATGCATAACATTCATATCTTTTCACTGCCTCTGACAATATAATGAAACTGAACGGAGGCTTCCTTTTGAAGTGACTGGTTGGAAAACTGATATTCAGACCCCTGCGGAGTGTCTGGTACTTAGTAGGTCTTCATTACTAAATGGCACTAGAGCCACGTTCCCTCCCAGACGGTGATGACACTGAGCTGCAGTATCAGCTGTAATTAAATTTAACCAGGTCCCCCGCCTGTTGTCTGCCTGTGCTCTTCCCTGCAGCCTCCCCTGCTGTCCCAGAGTGGCCAGCTGGATCCTGGGCAGGGCTGTGCCCCTTGTCCTCGCAGGCCCTGGCTGAGTGTCCTTCTGGACTTTGCGTCAGCCAGGCCAGAGCAGTAGTGTGTGGGCAAGCATTCTGGAGATGCTGGCGGCAGAGACCCTGGCAGGCTAATCTGCGACATGTGCGTCTGAACTGAGAAGGGCAGGTCAGCATCAGGGTCAGTGGGCCCGAGACCCCTTCTTGCCCGTGCTTGGCAGGACGGCAGTGCAGTGGCTTCTGTATGTGACCCAGCCAAGAGAAGCAACAGTGCCCCGGGCAGGCCAGAAATGGAGTTTAGGATGAACCTGAATAAACCCGGGGGGGGGGCGGGCGGGCAGGATAATGACCACCCCAAAGATCCCCGAGGCCCAGTCCCTGGAAACTGGGAATAAATATGTTGTGTGGCCTGGGGAGTGAAGATGCTGTGGAATTAGGCTGCTCACCCCTGACCTTGACACAGAGACTGTCTTGGATGATCTGCTGAGACTGAGGTGGTCACGAGAGCCCTTCGAAGCAGAAGAGGGAGGCAGATGAGAGAGCACCAGAGAGGCTCAGTGCGAGGACTTGCCTGCTGCTGTGGGTTTTGAAATGGAGGAAGACAGGGGCCCAGCGCCAAGGAATGTGGGCGGCCTCCAGGAGCTGGAAAATGCAGGACTTGGATTTCCCTTTGGAGTCTCCAGAAGGAACGCAGTCCTACCAGCACCTTGATTTTAGCCCAGAGAGACCCTTTTCAGAGGTCTGGCCGCCAGAGCGCTGTGATAGATAATCTGCCCTGCTTTACACCACTACGTTCGTGGTCATCCGCAGCAGCAGCAGCGAGAATGAGAAGGGCTCCTTGGTTCTGAACTCCGTGGAGGTCGGAAGGCTCCTGTCTTCTTCTTGGTCCACATGTCCTGTGGGGAAAAGCACGTGCTCTGCCGTGCCCACCACTAGGAATCAGGGTGTGAGGGAGCTTCGCAGTCATGCTTCAGGTTGGAGCCCCAGCCTCGGTGCTCAAGCTGTGTGACCTTCTACGAGTTCTTTGACTTCTCTGTTTCGTCATCTACCAGATGGGGGTCAGCACTGAACCTCCTTTCTGGTGGTCATGAGTATTAACGTGTCAGTTCAAGTGGCATGAATAGGAACCATGCCTGGCACATAGTGCTCAAGTAATGCTCGGTGATAGTTTTATCAGTCACAGTATATGATTACCATATAGGAGTATAATGATACACACTTGGTTTTTATTACTGATGGAAGTGTTAGGGTTACTGATAACACTTCATGGAGTGTTAGCATGCGCCATTGTATTAGACCCTGTTTGTATTTAATTTTATTTAATCTTAGACTAGCTTGAGGAAATAAGTATTTTTAATCTTAACATCGATGAAGCTTAAAGAGTTTAAGTCCCTTGTCTCTGGTCATGCAGCAAATAAATAGGGAGGAAAACAGGACCTGTAAGGAAAGGGACAAAGAGACACAATCTTTTTGGCAGGTGGGGTAGGTGATGAGGAAGGCAAATAGAAAAAGGAGAGAACAGATAAGCAGGTTCCCCAAAAGTCAGCTGAAGAGGTTCTCAATAATAGTACTAAACAATATCTATGTCAGCTTTTATGGTCCCTTAGGGAAGAGATGGTAGTAGCCTCATCTTGCTGCTGGGATGTTAGAATCTCAGACTATAGTGGCTTACCCAGGAATATTCTACTGGCATTGGTTTATCTGGACTGTATTTTCCTACATGTCACACTGATATCGTTTTGTAAAAATTGACTCAGTGATCAGAACTTGTATTACTAGGATGCTTCACATTATAAGTGAGAGCAAATTCACTTCACAATTGTGTAGGCAATAAAGTGAATTTATTGGAGAAGTCCAATGGTAGGATGGACTACAGGTAAAGCTTCATCCAGCAGTTCCCACAAATGATACCAAACAGCCCTTTCTTTCATCTCTACATTTTACGATGGCATTCTCCCTTCCCGTCCTTGGCATTTCCCTTGTCATGGCTGAGGCACCTCTAAACCCCACATCCCCACCTAGCATCATTGGGGACCAGTGCATGGAGTCAGGCTCCCATTTCGATCTGCACCCCAGCGCTTGGGTAAAGGACTCTGCTGATGGGGTGATGCTCACGAGGCGCCCCCCCCCCGGAGCTTGTCTCCAGCGTCTAACAGCCCAGAGGAGGATTTGCTTTTGAGCAAGAGCCAAGCGGGAAAAATGTGTACGGGGTTGAGGTGGGGACGACGTATACCTCTGCCCTGCTGTCCCTTTTCCTTGCATTCTTGTCCCTTTTCTTGGTGCCTCGGTTTCCTCCTGGAATGGGGACAATGGAAGCACCTCTTGCAAGAACTAGTGATGTGCTGGCACATCAGTGAGTGCTCAGAGCGTGTGTGGGTCGTTGTCATTTTGCCCAGAGAGAGCTGTGCGATGACATGCAGCAGGACTTGTGTGAGCCCCCAGGCTCCGGCCCAGCTCCCTGGAGCTTGCTCTCCGATCCTCCCGTGTCAGGGGTCAGGGAGGCATGTGAGTGATTGGCCATCAGAGTGTTCGTGGAGGGAAGCTGCAGTGGGGGAGTTGGCATGAACTTAACATGGAGATCTCTGCGGGCCAGCTTTGGTGACCCTTTTCTGGCTCCTTTCCATTGTCGGGCTGACAGATGGTCCCTTAGCAGAATCAGGGGCCAGGATCGAACTCGATACCCGAAGCTCCCTGCGTCAGAACCCGGGAGAAAGACGGGGTATCTGTCATCCTTGTGGCACAGACTCTCAGTTCATCTTCCTTCCTGAGGCCGAGTGGCCCCCAAATGTGTACTGTCTCCCCCAGAAATCTCAACCAGAGGGGCCACACTGCAGTCTCCAGGGGCTGTCGTGGGGAAGTCCTTTTGGACAGAGGATGCATCGTGGTCCCAGCCAATGTGTGACACGCAGGAGGCCCTGACTCTTACCTTCACTGCTGTGACAGTTGTCAGGACACCATGGCAGGCTCAGTCCCCTCCTTCCTCCCTCTCTGGCCTCTGACTTGAAGCAGCAGGAGCAACATTCTGTCTTGATAAGCATTCCTCCCTCCTCCTGCCCCCCAGTCCTGAGTCTCCTCCTAACGGAGCTTTCCTTTGCTCTTCACATTTCCTGGCTTGTTCAGGGTTAGGCTGCAGACCCCCTTCACACCTGGTCCATTGGTTGCATGCAGACCCTCCCAGCCAGGGTTTTTTCCTCGTGAGGAGCCTGAGGCTTGAAGTTCAGCGACTGGCTGGTTATTTTTTAAAAAGCAAATGGGGACTCATCCTGGTGGGGTGGGAAGGCACAGTGTGGGCCATTTGTTTACTCAGTGATATTCGGGTACCTGCTGGATGAGAGTTAGAAGTAAATATGGTACACCCTGGTGGCCTAGTTATTTAGTCCGCTGCTGCTCAGTCCACATGCATCCCAGGGTCCCCAGTTTAAGACCCAGGGCCAAGAGAAACAACCAAGATGAACACTAAATAAAATAAAGTGCTTCTTCCCCCCTCTCTCTTCCTGCCAGCTACAACCCTCTTAGAACCTCTAGCTTTCTAGTCAGCTGGATGTGGATTAAAATTCAGGCCCTGAACTCATGTAAACCTGGCCTGCCTCCTGCTCCGTCTTCATTCCTGCCTGCACCTTTCCTTTAAAAAAAGAAAGTAAACACAACATGGTCCTGGCCCCTTGTATGATCCGTGCAGGACACAGGTAATGATATACACATAAGAAAATTACTGTAAGGGGAGGGGCACTCCTTGGAGTTAAGGAGAAGGTGTCTTAAAGGTGGTATCTGAGTTGGGTTTTGAAGGATGAGTAGGAGTTTGTTAAGGCAGAAAGACATTATGGGGAGACCACGTAGTAAGAAGTATCCCAAGGAACCATTCATTGGACCAGCAACTGGAGAATGCCTTGAAGGCAAAGACCATGGCCTTCCTGAATCTTCAGTGCCTTGAACAAAACCTAATACATGCTTATTAAACGCTACTTCCAGTGAATGCCTGAGTTGACACTTTGGGTAACAGGGTAAGAGAAACTGTAGGAGAAGCAGATGGGGCTTGTATGTGGAAGGTCTCATGATCCACAACAAGAAATGGCTCTTAACAGTGATAGGGAGCCATTGAAGGTTGGTACCCAGAGGAGAGAGGGTGGTTAGATTTGTCCCATTTATTAATACAAATATTTAAGTCTATGAATTTGGTTTTTAAAGTCACTGTTTTTGAACACATGAGAAAGATCTTGAGTTTCACTCACTGTGAAGAGAAAAGGAAGTTAGACTGCAATGTGATATTTTCTGCTATCAGATTGTCAGAGATCAAAAGCTTGTGGTTTGGGAAGTAATTGCATAAATCGGTGCTGCCCAGCTGGAGGGCAGCATCTGTCTGCGTTTAAACGAGGGCACCCTCAAACTCAGTGGGTCGCTTCTAGACGCTTACCTTCCACATACGCTTCCGCATGTATGAAATGAGCAGCTTAGAGGTGGCGTTACTTGTTACAGCATCCCAGTGACCAGATGGCAGCCAGGAAAACAATTAAATAAAGCCGCTCCATCACACAGTGGAGCACAAAGCAGCCAGAACAAAGAACAAGGAAACTTTCATGTGCAGTGAAGGGTGATTGTTAAGACCTATTATTCCGAGACAAAAAGCAAATAACAGAACAACTTGGGGAGTATGCTTCCTTCCATTAGGTAACAGAAGAAATACCCATTATATATGCATAAAATATTTTCTGGAAGGATGTGCAAGAAACCAGTAAATGATTGGGTTTAAAAAGAACTGAAGCATTAGGAACAGGAAGACAGCTCATCACTTTAAGCCTTTGCTCAAAAGAAATAAAGCTTAACTATCAAGAGTAAAGCAGGTCTGTATGACAGATAAAGATCAATTTCTAGTATTAGTTAAGTGAAAAAAAGTAAGGTACAAGAACAGGTATGTATTATGGTCCCTTTGGGAGACACAAAATCAATGGGCTGCATTTAGAAAGTATCTAGAAGAAAACACACGATGCCTGCCAGTGCGAGTGCTGCCTATGGGCCAGGGAAGAGGGGTGTGAGTTCAAGGAGGAAGACTAATTTTTCGCAGTGTATCTTTGTGATTTGAAAAAGTTTTAGCCCTTAACTGATTAGCTATTAAATTAATACAGAAAGAGATACAGATGGTGCTTGGTGGGTGCGTGAATGGATAGATTAGTGGATGGGTGGTGAATAGATACATGGGGAAAGATGTGGGTAGATGGATGGAAGGATGAATGGGTGGGCAAGTGGATGAGTGAATAGATGAGTTGGTAGGTTGATGGATGGATGGATGAATGGTTCACTCAGTGAGTGAATGTGTAAATGGATGAGTTGGTAGTTTGGTGGTTGAATGGAAGGATGGATGGATGACTCAGTGAATGTATAATGGATGAGTTGGTAGGTTGATGGGTGGATGGATGGATGACTCAGTGAGTGAACGTGGGGATGAATGAATTGGTACGTTGATGGCTGGCTGGATGATTCAGTGAGTGAATGTGTGAATGGATGAGTTGGTAGGTTGATGGAAGGATGGATGAATAGGTGATTTGGTGAGTGAATGTGTGAATGGATGCGTTGGTAGGTTGATGGGCAGATAGATGAACAGGTGCATGGATGGGTGGTTAGATATAACTATGGATAGATAAGAAAACTGGCTAGTCCCTGAGTGGGACCAGAAGGAAGTTATTGTAATAGTCCACATTAGGAATAATTGGGCCAGGATTAGGTATTGAAATGACTCAGGCATAAACTGAGCTTGAATACGTAACTGCTGATGTTAAGAAGACCATCATTGTTTTCTTACTGGAAGAGCAAATTCCTTTGGAATGAGCTTTTTCTGGCAACTGCTCAGAAACTGTTCTGTATATAAAAGCCGCCAGCAGTTTAATCCCCTTTCCTACCATCACTTTAAGAATCACAAGACGTGTGAAACAAGATAATTCATCTTTGATTTAAATCATTCCTTTCCATGATCAAATTCTCATTTACAGGATTCTCTTCCAGGTGCCCAGTCCACAGAGGCAAGCCCTGTGTCCTTTTAAAGATTTCTTTGTGTCTAGAAGTTTCCTGGCTAAATATCTTTGTGTGTGTTGACCTTTTAAAGTTCACTTTTCAATGTTTTGGTTGTGGAAAAATAAATGTTTGTATCATAGAATAATTTTACCTCTGAAGAACCAGTTTAGGTACTTCCTTAATCCCTAAATCTTTTTTTTTTTTTTTTTTTTCAAGTCATAATCCCTTAGTTTTTAAGCATCTTAACCATTTTTTAATGTGTACATTTCAGTGGTGTTTATTTGTCATGTATTTTAAATGCTTTTTTTTTTTATTGTGGAAACATTGTTTGACAACACGATCTACATTTCAGGTGTTCAGGTTTGCGCTTCATCAGATGTATAATTTTACATCACACTCACCACCAGATTTCTAATAGTCCTCCACACTGTCCATTGGATCCCCCTCGACCCTTTAATTCTATCCCCCAATCCCTTCCCCTCTGGT
The DNA here is from genome assembly GCA_004363575.1 of Solenodon paradoxus. Lineage (NCBI taxonomy): Eukaryota > Metazoa > Chordata > Mammalia > Eulipotyphla > Solenodontidae > Solenodon > Solenodon paradoxus. The sequence goes on along the minus strand of RJWH01003340.1, from coordinate 151,490 downwards.
AACCCCAGTTCTACACAGCAGATGAGCAGACAAAACAAAACAAAGACTAACCCTTAGATTCAGACAATAGATCTCTTTTTTTGAAATGCTTGGGACATGTATCTTGATCAGATTATCAGATGTTTTCTTTATGAAGTGATCTGCTCATTCCCATCACTTTTCTTTTTAAGGTTCTTTGATGAGACCTTAAAACCTGTGTGGAGCCTCAAGCGCCCAGGTTCCTTGTGGTTACCTGGTGGTCTGACTTCTCTGGTTGTGGAGGGCTGTTGGAATCAGAGGTGCGGAGAGCACGTTGTCCACTGGTGGAAAGAGAACCCTGGGCGACACAAGGGTTTCCTGGAGGCTGGGGCTAATGGCACACGTGGGCTTACCAGGCTGACTGCTCCTCAGTTCTTGCTGATGTTTGTGGAGCCAGAAAATAGTCTCGGCAGTGCCAGTTTTCTGAATTTTTAGGATGAGAAGCCAGAAGTCCGGTTCTGATTTTAAACATTGGCAACTAACATTAAAAAAAATTTTTTTTGAAGCATGTTAAAAAGAGCAACAGTAATATCAAACTCTCTGAGGGCCCAATTGACTTGAGGGCTGCCTGTCTCAGACCTTTAAATGGATCCAACCCAGTCACAGTAGAGATAGAAAATCGAGACCCTCAGCTAGGGTAACAGCTCTTCCCAAAGTCAGGTAACTGGTCGTCGGGCAGAACGGAACTTGAATTAGGTTAAATGACCTATTCCAGAGTCTGACAGCTGGTTGAAGTTTATTCTTCGGCAGAGTACCTACTCCACTTACATATTTAGGCATCTATTTGACATATCTCGTTAACAAAATACAAGTGGTTTCTGAAAACACAAGTAATTCAAGCGAATCTATTTCTGAGGCTGGATAGCTTAAGTGGTGAAATGCGGGATTTCTAGAACCAAATTGCCTGAGTTTGTATTTGACTCTATGTCATATCAGTAGAGTGATACTGGAAAAGTCATTGAGCCTCTCCATCCCTCAGCTTTCCCATCTGAAAAAGGAATGATGAAGGAGCAAGCACATGTCAAGCACTTAGCATAAGACCTAGCACTTAGCACTGGAATTTGGGTGATGATGATGATGATGATGATGATGATGGCAGTAGTGATGGTGAAGATGTCACTGATGGCAGCAGATGATCGTGTTGATGTTGGCTGCAGTGGCCATGGCTGCGGTTGCCATGATGGGGATGGTGTTGATGGTGGTTGTGATGATGATGGCGGTGCTGGTGATGGTCAGGATGGCGGTGCCGGTGGCGATAATGGGGGTCACGGTCATGGTGATGTGGAAGATTAGGAGGTCTTCAATTTGCAAGATAGTAAAGCAGGAATGACTCCTGTCCCTAAAAGATGCGCTTGCAGGAGGATACCCTTCAGGATTCCTCCCAGGGGCCGCCTCCACCTGTTATACAGCCATGGAACTTGCCTGTTACGTGAGACGAGACTCCTTTGTCCTCACTGCTCGTCTTGTAGTCTTTCTGGCTACTGATTTCGCAATTGGTATGCTCTTTCCGTGAGCCGTGGTTGTGCCGGTCAGTCTATTTTCCTGACCCCCATGGCAGCTTGCTTTTGGCTGCTGCCCTGTTTGCATCCAGCTGAGCCTGCACCTGTGCTGTGTCCGCAGGAGTGGAACGTCACGTGGAACACCAGCAACCCCAGCTTCACCAAGTGCTTTCAGAACACCGTCCTCGTGTGGGTGCCTTGTTTCTACCTCTGGGCCTGTTTCCCCTTCTACTTCCTCTATCTCTCCTGCCATGACCGGGGCTACATTCAGATGACACATCTCAACAAAGCCAAAACTGTAAGTCACGGGGTTGCGTCATGGTGGGAAGTGGCAGATGGTGCAAATGGGCAGGTTTCTTCTGTTTTCCAACCCCGAGTTCCCTTTTTCAAGAAGGCAGGGTGCCTCTGACTCTGGAGTCAGACCGGGTTCAGGTAAGGGCTCCGCTGCTTTGCTAGCTGGTTGACCTTGAACGGATTCTTCACTCCCTGAACCTCACCATCCCCATTCCCTGTCTCCAGGGATGATCAGAAGATAATCAGGAAGCCATCTATCTCCCTGGCCTGGACTCTCTCCCCATACCCTGCTCATTTGTCACGTAAAAAGATTTTATCTTAAAATAATTTCAAACTACAGAAAACTTGTGAGAATATTACCAAGATTTCCTCCTAGTCCTGTATCCCTATTACTCATATTTACTGATTTTTACCATTTTGCCACTTTTTGTTGTTTTCTTCTTCTGTCTCCATGTATTATACACACACGCACACGCACACGCACACGCACACGCACACACATCTGTACACATGGTTTGTAAATAATGGAGAATAAGTGGTGGTCATCATGCCCCTTTACTGTAAATTCCTCAGTGTATCTGTTCTCAAAACAAGGGTGTTCTCTTATGTAACCACAGTACAGTGATTAAATTCAAGAAATTGAATATGATAAAAACAAAGTCTGCCTGTGTTCCATTTTTGTCATTTGCCCCAAGAGCAACTTTTCCAGCGCTTCCCCTCCCCGGCTCAGGGTCCAGTTTAGCCTCCTGGGCTGTATGTAGCCCTGTGGTCCGTTCAGTTTTCTCTCACCTGCAAGGACTCTTTACCTTTCCTTGTATTTTATGACATTGATGTATTTGAAGAATGGGAGGTGGTTCGATCCTGGTCTCAGGGTGTGGCTCTGGGGTCCTGTAAGGTCTGTGACTGGCAGGGCGATTTTATCTCCTGGTCAGCACTGATGGGTGTCTGCCGTGCAGACACCGTTTCCCCATCCACAACAGGCTGTCAGAGGAGGGGACATGTTAAGAATCTGTAGTGTCATGCCCCTCCTTCGACTTTCTCTTCTGTTTGCCCATATCCAGTTCTTTTTAAAGCCACGTTTCCCACGTCTTAAGTCCGTAAACCCTTAGTAAGCAGGAAAACTTGAGCGATTTCACAGAATCTGCTCTGTGCCTGTTCTACCCCCATCTAAACCTGTCTTCTTTGTGACAGTTCAAGCTTATCTCAAAATCCTATTTCCCTGTCCTTAATGGGGTTGAAAAGGTCTTCCTTTTAGACCTCTGGGAGCACTCTGTACTTTCTCGGGGAACATCATCTCTCTGTATTATTGCTTTTACAAATATGTAAGAAAGTGTTATTGAAGGAACATTGCATTGTAATATTTTTTAGGTTTAAGATGTACCTTATTGTAAATCAACATTTACATATATTTCCTTGTTTACCAACAGTCCAATTTTATTCTTCTCCATATAACTGATGCCCTTTCCTTGATTTGCTTACCTCCCAACATTTCCCTTTAAGAGGTGAACCAGATTTTGTCTGGCCTTGCTCAGATGCCCCTGGCTCTTCCTGTGACCCAGCACGCTCTAGCTCCCAGTTCCAGTTCAGCCATCTCCCACCATGCCCACCGCTTTTTGCACAAAAGCCACAAACCTACCCAGCACGTTCCTCAGGGCCTTTGCACGTGCTGTGCTCGCTGCCTGAATTGTTCTTTCCCTCCTAGTCACTTTGGCTCTTTAGTCAGATGTCACCTGATCGGAGAAGCCTTCCTTGACCACCCTGTCTCACCTGTTTTATTTTCCTCCCTCCTTATTACTCTGGCATTGTATGATGTGCTTTCTACTCTGTATTGATTCTTTCCATCTCTAAACCTCAGCTCCATAAAAGCATGAAATTCGGTTCTTGCTTCATTATTGTACACATGAAAAGTATGCGGTGCATGGGAGGCCCCCAGTCAGTTTTGTCAGATCAGTGGTGTTGAGTGAATGGTTTTGTGGGAGGGGCAGTAGGCGGCTCTTGGGCTTGCGTACATGGCCATGCTGTATACTGAACAGAGTTGGGCCCAGGCTCAGGAGAGGGCGGCACGCAGCTTATGGACTAGCGTGTGAGTCTAGAGGGTGGCACGGCCGACCTTGGATGTGTCCTTGTTCCAAAAGATACGGGTTGTGTCCAAGGACCACGGCTGATAGATTCGGGCCTGGCTGAGTTTTCTCGGGGGTGCTGGGGACATTCCCATGCTGGCTGTTGTAAGGCATGTGTCTGCTTTTCCTCCAGGCCTTGGGACTCTTGCTGTGGGTCATCTGCTGGGCAGACCTCTTCTACTCTTTCTGGGAAAGAAGTCGGGCCATATTCCCAGCCCCAGTGTTTCTGGTCAGCCCGACCCTCTTGGGTATCACTATGGTAAGTAGGAGCGGGGGCTGCCATCTGCCAGGCACTGCCGAGACTGAAAGTAGAAATGAGAAGGACTCCCTGTACAAATCCAGAAATCCAGCTTCCTCTGGAAAGCTCAAAGATCGGACAGCACTGGACGGAGTTTTCTGGGGCAGCGATAGGCTGAGAGGCCATGGCAGCCCTTGAATGGGGCAGGCGCTATCCAGTTCGTCACAGGCCCCACTGAGCCCTGCTGCCTCCCTGCCGTGGAGGCCGAGTGGCCCCTTTCACTGCACCTGTGGTGCTCTGTTCGGGTGAGCTCAGTCGTTTATGACCTCATGGCCTCCTGAGTCTTCAGGCTCTTGTGTAAGGGTGGGATGCCAAGCTGAATAGGAAACAGCTCCGCCCCACAGTGTCCATAATTTAGTGGAAAGGAAATAGCTGTTGTGTTGAGTACTTACTACGTGCCTGGCACTATTTTTGCTCTTTGATAAATCTTGAAATTTGACATTAGAATTCCTCAGTTCTCTGAACACCCCGGTGAGATAGGTACTGCTTCACCGCTTTCTCACGGGTGCTGTGACTAAGGCACTGAGAGGCTCAGGGCCTCGCTCAGGTCACACAGCTAATACACACAGCCCCCAGAGGCTGTGCTTTTAGCCCTTGCATTCTGCAGGGACGTGCCCTGAGTTTTGTGCTCTTTGTGCTCAGACCCCTCTGGAAGCCTTGGAAGGCTCTTGGCAAGTGTTTTAGAACGAGGAGGGAGCAAGCGTGGGCAGACAGGCTTGCCCAACTGAACACTGTCTGCTGGGTGGCACCATTGAATCCTTTACTTACGAATTCACTTACGTGCATCAGCTCTTTTTCCCCATTTTGGAGATTGGCAGGTGGAGGCACCTAGAGGAGCAGGAACTGGTGTAAGTCACACAGCCGTGAGCACATGGCTTCACACCCAGGCTGTTGGCTCCAGTGTCTGTCCTGCCGGCTGTGGGCTCTGCTCACCTGGCTGTCCCGTATGTCCCCTGAGCCTGGTCCGGGACCCGACAGGCAGTAGGCACCCCGTGAGTGTGTAGAGGAAGTGGGTGAAGAACGGATGGTCCGTGTTGGCAGCGAGGATAAAGGTGGGCTCCCTGTGCCTGGAGCAGTTCATACTCTAGAACCTTCCCTGTCCCTGGACTAATGCTTCTTCCGCATGCCCATGTCTGCAGTGCTGGGAGCGCAGGTCTGAGGAACTGAGGGTCCCAGAACTGCCCGGGGCTTCACAACAGAATATGGGACCAGCCCTTGCTGGCACCTTCTCCTACACCCCGGGCATGGGAGCATGCAGGCACAGGATACAAGGCAATCCGCAGGGAGGCTTTCATCCCTCCTGTGTGCCTGGACGTGGAGACGCACAGACACACTTCCTATCCTCATGGGAATGCAGTCCACTGCGCAAACAGACGTCAAACGAATGTTCCCTGCGAAGCGCACAGCACATTTACCTGTGTGCTGAGTGCTAGGGTGGAGTCAGGCGAGCTTGTCTGGGCTGTGGAGCAGGAGGAAGGGGTGGTGGCGCCGAGGTTGTCAGGATGTTAAGAAGGTGAAGGGAGTAGCACCGTCAGAGTCCTGGGCCGGAGGAGGAGTGGGAGCTGGCTCTTGGGCCCAGGCAGAGGGGGAGGCGGAGGGCTGACGCTGAACCATGGGGCCGTGAACTTCAGGGTAAGTGGGTTTGGTTTTGTCTCCCCCAGAGCAGGGTTCCAAACCACTTTTGGGCCGTGGGGCCTTTCCCTTTGCCATGCTGCTCTCCCCAGAACAGTGTTCTTATAACATAAAAAGGAAACCAGTCATACAATCATGCCTGTCTCTGTGTGTCTTCAGTCCTGCCTGCACCTTTCCTTTAAAAAAAAAAGAAAAAAAGAAAAAGACTAGCTGGTATTTAAGAAGAGAGATGCAGATCTCTGTTCTCGTGGAGTGCTCCCCAACTTTCCTGTCCTGCCCCAGATCGCTGTGGTCTCACGCAAGTCCCTCTGCTCCCTGGTAGGTGCATTATCCCTTTGCAGATGAGGCAGCGGAGGCTCAGAGAGGTTTGGAGCCTTGCCCAGGGTTACCCCGCCTGACAAGAGCCGAGCTGGGACTGGGGCTGATCCTCCCCAGGTTGGTCTTGTCCCACGGAGCCGAGGCAGCCTGACTTCTGCCCAGCCCCGGGCCGTGGGGCCTGGCCTTCTCCTGACAACTCCTCTGTGTGCTTCTCTTTTCCAGCTGCTTGCCACCTTTTTAATTCAGCTCGAGAGGAGAAAGGGAGTCCAGTCTTCAGGGATCATGCTCTCCTTCTGGCTTATTGCTCTACTGTGTGCCCTTGCCATCTTGAGATCCAAAATCATGACTGCCTTACAAAAGGTGAGTGGAGGCCTCACCCCACAGCTTTTCCAGCAACGCCTGGGGAAGATGCAGTGCTGTCTGGCACGTGTAGAGATCATCTGTTGCCATGGGAACCGGGCAGTGGGTACCACTGGTGCCCGACTTCTTCCCTGGGGATTTTTCTATCTCTTCCAGCCTTTGTTCTAGAACCTTCTTTCTTCAAGTCCCCTCTTGTCCCACAGGAGCCCTGTGGGTGCTCTGGGGCTGTGCCGTGGACAGACACACGGTGCCTCTGTTGGCAGCAGCAGCAGTGAGGCGGGGTGGCTGCAGGTGTCTTCAGTCCGGAGAAAAGCTGAGCAGGAAGCTGCGGTGTCTGCAGGGTGGCTGCTCCCCCAGGGGCCCTCGGCCTGTCCCCAGGTTGCCTTGGTGCTATTAGCTGCCACTGTGGTGGGCATATGTGTCGCTTCTAGAAATTCGGAAGAGTGTGCTCTTTCACCTCAGTCCTGTCGTTCCTGCGCCCGCAGGCTGGACGGAAGTGGGCATCAGGGAAAGGACAGAAAAACTGAACGTGTATGGGTCACCGGCTCTGTCCAACATGGGCCGTCTTTACTAGTAGTGGCCGCTGACACTAAGAGTTCAGGCACTTTGTTTCCAAAGTGCCAGGTGGGGACCAATAATCCTAGTGACACTCAGTGGCTGACAGGGCTTCTCAGCCTTAGCACCAGGTGACCACGTGATTTTCAGGACTGGAGATGTCTTCGTTATCAGGAGCTGCCCCGTGCTTTGCGGGACCTTCTGGGACACCCCTGGCCCCTACCCCATACTACCCCTAGTTATGACAAGCAGAAATATTTCCAGACACTGCAAAGTGTTCCCTGGGAGAATCACTGTCCTGCTCTAGATGGAGAAACTGAGGCACAGAGCGGTTAGATACACTGACAGACAAGAGGAACAGAGCCAGGCTGTGAATGTAGGTCTCTGTCCTCCCAAACCTGGGCCTCCTCCCACCAAGTCAGGGGCCCCGGACCAGGGAGCGTGGGCCACTTCTTAGTTGGCTGCAGGGGCAGGGGCCACGAGGAAGCCGGTCCCTGGGTCTGCTCAGAGTGACCCTCTGTGTGTAGCCTCTCCCCGGCCTCACAGGCTGCTTCTGGAAAGTGATCTTCCTTCCTTCCCGTGTAGGACACCAACATCGACGTGTTTCGTGATGTCACCTTCTACCTTTACTTTACTCTCGTGCTGGTTCAGCTCGTGCTGTCCTGCTTCTCAGACCGCTCGCCTCTGTTCTCCGAAACCATCAATGACCCTGTAAGTGTGACCAGACACATGCGTGTGTGTGACAGAGATAGACAGCACCAAGGAGACTCTCAGGCACTGTTCTGAGCCAGTTTCTTCCCTCCGCGGTCTCATTCCGTCTCCCCTGGTGCCTGGGATCTCCTCCCTCCCACTTTACAGATGGAAAAACTGAGGTGTGGACGTGGTTCGGGGGTGGGGGGATGAGGAGAGAATGTGATTCCATTGTAGACAGTTGTGTCCTGCAAGCAGGCAGATTTCTCATTTGACTGTTACAGTGATTTTAGAAAATGTGAGCAAACATTAAAAAATCAGGTGATTTCACATATATTCTCTCTGGGTTTTCTAGAAAAATGAGATATGCTGGCAGCATTAGAGTCATCGTCCCATGTGACAGCAGTGGGCCAGAGCAGATGTCCGAGCCCACAGAGGTCCCCACCACTCTAGTACATTAATACGTTTGCTTCCTTCCCTGATGGTGTTTGAGTTTGAGACCCTTGGTCTTTTCTGTGAGTTTGAGGGAAATCTCACGTGCACAGAAGGATCACACAGGTCGGGTGGAGATGGCCTCACTTTGTGCCAGTAGAATAAAAGAGATAGTCACTGTCATCGTTTCTTCTCTCATACTCCTCCCTCCCTTCATCTTTCCCTCCTCTTCCTTCCTTCTTCCAACCAGTGTCAGGTCCCAGGCCCCCATCTGTGCACAGGTTCTAGCCATGAATAAAGCAGTTCTTACCCACCTAAGGCTCATGTCACGGGCGAGTGGGAAGACTCAGTCACATGGGACCCATCATGTAGAGCATCAGGTGGGGTAAAGACAGAGAGAAGAAAGCAGGGAAAGGAATTGGAGGCATTTTTGGTAAGAGCCACCAGGGAATGCCTCCCCTGGGAAACCACATTGCAATGAGATCTGAAGGGGTGTGGGTGAGAGCTTATACGCAAACACTCAGAGGAAGAGTGTTGGGCTGAGCAGTGGCAGGTACAAAGGCCCTGGGGTAGGAGCTGCACAGAATATCGAGGGAGCAGCAGGAAGGCCAGCATGGCTGGAGCAGCAAGAGCAGGAGAAAACTGAGGGAAGGGAGCTGAGAGGAGGAACAGTCTCCTATTTGGATGAGCTGTTGGATTTTATTCTGACTGGAGGGCTTTGGAGCATTTGTGTGAAGCTTTGTTCACAGTTAATGGGTGAAATTGCAGTGGGAGCAGTTTTCAGCAGCTGCGGTTCTGTTGGTTTGGCCGGGACCTCCGCAAAAGGCTGAGGCTGCCCTTGTGGGTGATGAGAGGGTCTGTGGGGCATCGGCATGGAGGAGCGGGAGGAGGCTGAGGCTCTCCAAGAGAGTTTTTAGAAACCATGTCCTAGCCCAGAGTGGCCTAGAGGTCCTGCTCTTGGATTTCCCTGTTTCAGGAAGAACGGGGTTGAAGAAATGAGTGAAATGTGTGTATGAATGAGTTCGTGTGTTTGTGTGTGCATGAGTTTGTGTGCATATGCGTGTGCACGCGTGACCTTATGTGTCTGTGTGTAAGTCCACAAGGGCAGCGCCATGCCTGAGGCACCCGTGGGATCCCACCACACCTGGAACAAAGGACTGTCGTGCCCACTGTTCATCAGTGTTTGTGTGTGTTTGTCGGGGGTGACAGCAGAGTGTCCCCATCAGGAGACATTTACTAAGCGTCAGCTGAGGATCTCAACAGACAGGTCACACTTAGCTGAGTGGCTGTTTGAGGGCCAGCTGAGCCCTCTGACGTGGACACTTCACAGGGGAGGAAGCTCCTGAGTTCTGGGTCCCTCGGGAGCTGGCACTTACTAAGCATCTGCTGTGTTCTGTGCCTGGTTCTGGGGACACAGCCCCGTGCGGAACAGGCCTGCTTCGTGCCCTGCTGGATTCTGATGCTCCCGCAACCGCCCTGAGCTTGGTGGCATGAAGCGACCGGAATTTGGTGCTGCTTCGTGGTCCTGAGTACTGACAGCTCTGCTGGGGGTTCTCACTGGAGTGGGCAGGGGGATCTCTCCTGGAGTCCCTGGAAGGTCCTCACTCAGGTGTGGTAGCAGCACCGGCTGCCACTGCCAGTGGTTCCCCCCAGGGGCCTGGCTTCCTCACAGCTTGGCTGCTGGGCTCGGGACTTGAGATCAAGCCAGGTGGAAGCTGTGTCACCTTTGGTGACCCAGTCCCTGAAGCCATGTTACTGCTGCCCTTCTGTCTGGGTTAGAGCCTCTCACGTACCAGGGAGGGGACAGACTCCATCTCAGGATGGGGGTGTGGCCGGGTCTCTTTGGAAGAAGAGCAGGTGGGAAGGCAGGTACTGTCAGATTTTCTCAGGAAGGCACCTCCGTAACCACACCTGAGACGAAGGTTGGGCATTGGGTCAGGTGACTTGGAGATGTGTGACTTTGGGATCCTTTCAGAGCCTCAGTCTCCCCTTCTTGAAAATGGGTTGAGGCCCAATGTGATGCTCACAGAACCCCTTTCCTGCATCCCAATTCTGAGCACCGTGGTCTGGGGAGGGGCCCGCCATCTGGTGCCCTCTCTCCCTGTGTCCCTGTTCCCCTCAGGGCTTGCCTCACAGTGGAGCCTGAGGGGTGGGGAGAGTGGCAGTCACATGTCTCCTGTCCTTAGAGAGCGCGGTCAGCCAACCTCAGGGGTGGCTGGGGTCAGGCTGGGCCTGGTGGGAGCCTCCTGCTGAGTCACCCAGCCCGCCGTCCTCCCCAGCTGGCCCTGCGCCCATTGTGTGACTCAGATGGCTATTCCGGCCCGGCTTTCTTGCGGGGCCACTCCGTCTGGCCAGCCTTGGGGCTGACTGGGCTCTGGGAACCCGGGTGAGACAGACTGAGCCTCACCGGGAAGGGCCCTGGCTATCTCCAGCCTCTGGGCCTTTTCTCTCCCTGGCCCTGTGGCTGGTGCTTCCAGTGGGAGGGGTTTCCTTTTGCAGTTGGCATGTGAGGCCACATGTGCTCACGTAAGTGGGGCCTGGGACCAGCAGCATCCTGCCTCCAGTGTGTGTTGTGTTAGGAATGCAGAGTTTCAGGTCCATAGCTGTGGGGCCCACCCACACCCCAACTCCAGAGTCTCATTTCCACAGGGACCTTTGGGGGGGACCCTGGGGGTCCCAGTTGAAGCGCATTCATTTAGCATGATCAGTAAAAACAGCTGTTTTTTAGTGTAAAGAGGTATTTTTAGTCCTGTCCCTCCAAATGGACTCTTCCCCCACCAACTCCCCAAGTCTTATTACCAATTGTTCAAACCCACCAAAAAGGTAAAAGAAATAGCAAGCAACCGTCTACCCCCATGAGTTAACATTTGACTAACTTTGATTTCCCACATGTCTGTCTAGCCAGCCAGCTAACCTTTTTGATACCTGAAGCTCACTTTGAAATACATTCGTATTTTTTACCTAAACATTTCACCATGCAAATCCTTAGCGAGTTTAGTGTCTGTGCACAGGTTTTTGCAGTTTTTTCTCTCTTAAAGTAAAAGTTACATGCAGTGAAATTCCTGATTCCCTAAGTTTCCATTTCATGAGCTTTGGCAAATGAGTGACTCAAACCCTGATCACATAGAACATCACTCCCGCCCTCGGCCCCTCAGTCTGCTTACTCTCCAGTGGTAACTGCGGAATTCAGTGTTTTGAATTTATTTCTCCTTTATGCTCTTGGTCAGCGTTCTAGGGGGGCCCCCACAGAGCTTTAGAGACCTAGAAATGAACGCACATTGGCCAAGCCCTTGAGAGGTGGAGGGTGGGTATCAGGATAACCCAGCACCTACAGAATAGATGGTGGGGCTGCAGTCAGGGAGCCTGGGGACTGGAGGCCTGGGCAGGGGCCTTGTCAGCCTGGCGCTCCGGGGCTCTTGTCCGGGGGAGGGGATGCCTGGATTAGACCTGAGAGGCCTTGGCCAGGCGCATCAGGTTGATGACTGGAGGGTGGGAGGAAGCTGCTTCTGGCAGAGGAGCCACGCGTGCAAAGAGCCAGGGATGGGATGCAATTTGGGGTATCTGGCAACTGCCTGGGATCCCTCGTGGCCAGGCCTCTGAGGTTGAGTGGAGCTAGGAGCTTAGCAGGAAGGATCAGGGGTGGAATTGGCTGTCACCGTATGGCCTTGGAATTTTGACCCAATGAAAGGAGGGTGACATGCTCAGCTGGGATATGTTTTGGAGGACCCCCTGGGCTGAAAGGAGGACACGTGAGACACAGAGAGGCTGGTGGCACGTAGGAAGCTCTTGCTGGAGCCCCCAGGTAGGTGGAGTGGAGGCCGGATAGTGGCCCTGTGTGTGCTGGAGCAGGACATCCAGGAAAAGGAAATGAACAAGTTCATGGGAAGGGCCACGGGCTGTAGCCTCCAGCGGCGGACGCTGAGGTCCTGAGCAGGGAGGTGCCGGCTCAGCTGAGCGGCAGTCAGCAAAAGCCACCCAATTCTTACTGTGGGACATTCAGGTTGTTCGGCCCAGCATAAGGAGAGCAGCCCAGTGGGCTCTATTAATTGATTAATGAAACCCGAGAAGCATGCCAGTGAGACGATGGCGAGGCTTCCCCCCGGCCCACATCTTACTGATGAGGAGCCCAGAGTCAGAGTGGTGAGTGTCTGCCTAGGCTCACAAGTCTGGGTTCGGAGTGAGCCTGGCGTCGGCACTGCCTGGAGGCTTGTTGACTGAGGCTGGTCGGGTGGTGCCCACTGATCACATTTCTAACCAATTCTGTTAATGCTGGTGTTGCCGCCATATCTGTGAACCACTTGCCAGGCCATGCTGCTGCTCCCCTTCTCCTGGCCATTTAGGCAGAGCAGATTGGGTGTAACCAGCAGAAATCCAAACCAGCAGCGGAACCCCAACCAGAAAAGGTGTGCGGGGAGCCAGAGGATTTTTGACTAAAAGGACAAAAGGCTGAAAGACATGGCCCGGGTCCCCAGATCACCCTGCATGAGGTTTTAAGCCAGTGCCCGAGGCCCTTGTACCACATTGGATTAAGCCACTTGACTTCTGACCAAATCACCCAGTGCCAGGTGGGGACGCCAGAGAATGTAGCTCTGTTGGCACAAGTCACTTTCTTGCCTTCCACCTTCACCCTGGGCTTGTCTGAACGATTTTCTTTTCTCAATCAACAGGGGACCTGTTAATACTACTTTCATCCTAGGCTGGGGTTACTCCAGTCTAGTCTCAGACACCGGGAAACCCTGTGCTGGCATCTCTGCCTTCATGAATTATGTAGAATGTTCTGCCTGGTTGGAAGGATAGAAGGTCATAGGGATCCTCATCCAGTCAGAGACCCTTTTTCTCGTCTTTTTTTTAATCCATTCCTGACAACTTCAGAACCCAGTTGTCTGTTAGCAAATAAGGCCTCTCAGATTAGATAGGGGCTTCCAGAAACTCCCCCTTCTAGAAACCAGACGTGTTTCCCTCTCTGGCATGTGGGCGCGTGACTTCAGATAATCTGCAAATCCATGTTTAGCTCCACAGGAGGGAGGAGGGCTGGGAGGCAGTTTGGCACAGCTCTGGGCATGCAAATTAGAATGGTGAAACGTTCATGCTCATGCTCGGACCTTCTTGCATTTGCTGGGTCAACTTTCTCACAGTGACTGGGGACTCAATTATATGGGCTCCTGTTTCCCCAGGTCATTGTCCAAGGGGATTGGGAGCAGGATCCCCCATGTGTGCACAGTTGGGTTTCCAGGGAATGAGTTTACCTTAAATGATTCACTCAGGTGCGCCCTGGAGGAGCGGTAGCTCACATATATCCCAAGGTCCCAGGTTCGTGTCCCAGGGCCAGTGGGAGCAACCACAGTGAACAACTAAATACAATAAAATGTGTCTCACTCCGCTCTCTTCTTCCTGCCTGCCTGCCTGCCTCTGGCTGCCTTCATTCAACAGGCTGCTTGACCTGCAACAGAGGCTTGAATCGCCTCTTCGTGTGTGTGGCTGTCTGCCCACCACCATCTCGTCTGAACCGTGCTTCTGTGCAGATTAAAACAATTAGGGAAATTGAGGGGGCGGTGCTGCTTCAGGCCGAGCCACCCTCCCACACATGGGACTTGGGGCCTGTGGTTTTGGGCCCGGGTGGGCCTCCAATGCCCATGGCTGGATAGCTTTGTGCAAAGATAGAACTTGAACGATTGGACCCTGTGTTGATGTCAAAACCAAAGACTGGATTTGGAGGCAGAAGGTTCATGGAAGCTTTGGTTTCACCCGTTAGTAATCACCATGTCGTAGGGGATTGTGAGGTCTGATGTAAGCAGGGGCCAGCCAGCTTTTTCTATAAAACATTCAGGCTGGTGTGTCACAGGCCTTACAGAAATGAAAGCTGTCATTGGTGTTTTCATTATTATTATGATTTCTCCTCTTCGTCTACTTATACCCTTTCTCAGGCATTTACTCGGTGCCAGGTACTATTCTAAACACTGAACATGCTTTTTCTCATTTCACCTTATCATCCCCAAGGGCCCAGGGTTCCAACATTTGACATCCAAGCCCTCCCTCTACCCACTGTCTGCTGCGCCTCACACAGAAGCCAGCCGCCCCCGGCCCTTTCTCTGGCAGCATGTCTTGTTCCTTGGTTGTGGCTCTCACTGTTTTTAGTTGCGTATTTATTTGCATCTTGGTTTGCTGAGTGTTCCTCACTGGAAGGTGGAAGCCACATGGGACAGGGCATGGCTTGTCCTGCGCTCCCCCAGCATTCGGCCACTTCCTGACATTTAAGTACTTGCTCAAGAATTAAATGAGTCACTGCCATCTGGCTCCATCCCTCCGCACTCTTGGGCATACCTTAGCTATCCACTGTAGGTAGGAATTGGGCTACCATTGAAATGCATTTGTGATCCCCTGATAACCCAGCTTACAAAACAAATAACTGCTGCTGCCTCCACAAATAATGTCGCCATGATAGGTTGGCAAAGTTCCAGCTCACCGCACCATCCCACAGGTCTCATCTACACGTGCCTTCTTGCAGTCCTATGAGGTGTGCTGAGCAGCAGGATGAACCATTAGCTCCCATTTCCCAGATGTGAAAACTGAGACTTTGAGAAAGGAATTTGACCAAGGTCACTCAGCCAGCAGATGACCGGGTTTGAGTTAGGAATTTTTTTTAAGAAGGAAAGGTGCAGGCAGGAATGAAGAGAGGAGGCAGGCAGGAAGAGAGAAGAGGAGGAAGCTTCTTTATTTTTTTTCAATTGTTCACAGGGGTTGTTTCCCACCAGCCTCTGACTCGAACCCAGGGCTATGTGACTTGACTCCCTCGGAGTCGACTGACCCAGTCACTGTTCCGTCAGGGTGTGCCTTGAGTTAGGGTTTAAACCCCGATTGGTCTCATTCCAGAGCCTGAACTTAGATTGCTCGAGATTGGTCTGGAATGTAGATCTGTGAACCAGCAGCATCAGTATGTTATAAATATCCTGAAGCTGGGGCTGCACCCCCAGAGATGCTCGTCTAGTTGCTCTGAGGTGGGGCCCTGAGCACCCGTTCTTGATAGACTTCCCAGGTGATTCGGGGGCAGCCAGTTTGGGGAGCCTCGCCTCCACCCCAGGGAGGAGCCTGGCGGGGTCAGCCCAGGCTGCATGTTCGAATCGCCGGGAGCCTTCGTAAGCTCGCAGGATGGAGACTTCCACACGTGCACAAAGTCCGCAGCATCGTACACGAAGCAGCGTGGATTACCTTGTACGGCATGTGCAGGCGTTTCAGTTCCTTAACTGTGCGAGCTGAGGACGGCCAGGGTCGACAACTTCATGCTTTGAAATAACTTGACCTACCAAGTTGCTCAGCCAGTGGAGGTCCTTGAATACTCCACTCGCCCAGTGGTCCTGACAGAAAGACACGACTTTGAAGAGTCCCGCCGTTGTGTTTATCTGGCGTAGAAACAGCATCCCAAAGTCCCGTGGTCTATTATGGTTAGATGGCGCAGTCTCCTGCGCAATAGCATCCCTTATTTGTTTGTTGCGGGACAGTGTCTGCGCGGAGATCCCTCCCCTCATCTCTTGGCCGCCCTGTGGTGGGACTCGGACAAGGCGGGGGGATGCTTATTTCTTCCCTCTTCTGTTTTCCAGACAGTGATCACTTTTCATCAGTGACACCAGAGGTTTTTCCTTTTATTCCAGCATCGATAGGAACTGGAGTTCAGTCCACTCTGCTTGTTATCCTCTTTGCAAATCAAATTGTAACCCTCTTAGGGCAAATGGGGGGGCCACTTCTGCTCACTCCTGAGGGCCCCTTACATCCCTACTCATCATTAGTTTCCTTGCTGGGGGAGTGACAGCTGTTCTCCACTTACTTATCTTATACTTTTCCTGCCCAGCCAGCTCATCAAGTAGAGTTAAAAATAGAAACTCAATGCTTCGGTCCGCCCCAAACC
Organism: Solenodon paradoxus; assembly: GCA_004363575.1. Taxonomy (NCBI): domain Eukaryota; kingdom Metazoa; phylum Chordata; class Mammalia; order Eulipotyphla; family Solenodontidae; genus Solenodon; species Solenodon paradoxus. Next base: position 135,374 of record RJWH01003340.1, on the reverse strand, counting down.
AGTGCAGTCAAGATCTTGGCTTGGGAGAAGCTGAGGGACCCAGAGGGGATGTTTTTAAAAGCATTTGGATGGCTGTGCTCTTGCTCAGTGTGCTAATGCCTGACTCAGGAAAATGCTGGAACAGCGTGTGAAGGCCTTGGATAAAGATCTCATCTCCACACGGCAAACCTGCTTCGTGAAATCTTGTATTTCAGACTTCGGACCTGAATGTAGTGGGGTTGAGAGCCTGCCCTTGGGTTTAGTTCCAGGCTCCCTGCTGATGTTCCTTTCTTTGTCCGTATGTTGTTGAACTGAACCTGTGCCTCTAGGAAAGAGGTTCTCTAAAAGTTTGCTCAACTTCCCATTACACTTAGGATGAAGACCAACATTCCTTACACGGCCTCCAGAGTAGACTGCTGAACCCTCTGTGTTCCTCTGCCTCAGGGCCTTTGCACACACCTGTGCTGGGAGCACCTTGCCTCTTCCTGTTAGTAACCCTCTACTCACTCTTAGGACCCCAGCTCGAATTCTTTCCCAGGGACACCTTCCCTGACCTCCGTCAACTAGATCAGCCCCCTTGCTCTATTGGCTGTCTTACATGAGCCCAGTGAGATACCCATGATCTCACTGGTAACAACATTGACCCACCTTTGGTCAGATTCACATCAATTGCATCTTTGCCTTAGTTCATGGGATCTTTTGCTTGCTGTCTCTCTCTGGGAGAGACCTGTTTGGGACACACATCCTGTGTCTGCTGCTGGCTGCGGGGTCCTGGGCAAGTTGTTTCGCCTCTGTGTTCCTCAGTTTCTTTAACAGCAAGATGAGGGACGTGCTTTTACCTCTACTGCATAGGGAGATGAAGATTAGATCGTTGGTGTATAGCATTTAAAATAGAGCATTTAAAAAGCAAATAAAATAGAGTTAGTAGGTCTTATTGTTATTACTACTACTGCTGCTATTCTGATAAACCACAGGATTTGCATATATGGTGGTAGGTATGTTGTAGGTGCTCAAAAAACATTGGTTGAATGAATAAAGGAAATAGGAATAATAGCAATACCTATTCATAAGGTTCTGAGGGGATGGAAGATCAAGCAAGTACCTGGTAGAATGCCTGGTAGGTGATCAGTCAGTACTTATTGAGTGAATGGAATAAAGTGGGACGGGCAGCCCGTGCCACCTGGGTCACCGTGGGTGTGTATGCATTTGTGCACAGCAGACGCTCAGGACACATTTGCTGGGTGAAATGGAGGCCACGTGGGGCTCAGGAGGGAGGTTTCCTTCAGGGTGCAGTTGGTGGCCAGTGGCACGAGAGTGGCTGCTGGCCCTTTGCTGGGGAGAGCGGTCAGCTGGCTGCACCCTGCCCAGTGCTGGGGACTGAGAGGCTTCTCCCTGTGTTCTCTCCACTAGAACCCTTGCCCGGAATCTGGCGCCTCCTTCCTCTCCAGGATCACCTTCTGGTGGATCACAGGGTAAGACTCGGTCCCAGGCCCTGGCGGGCGCCTGACATTGGAAAACCTGCCCCCAGGCTGTTGTCTCAGGGTGGACATGTGGCTGTCTGCAGCCCTGACCTGTGCAGTTAGAGCCGCCTGCCCTTGACTTGGCCTCCCCTTGTGCATTTTTTCACACTGGATGCGATGCTGGTTTTAGCATTGTTTGAAACCCCTCTGAATGAGAGAAAGGATCCCCTGCCGGCTCGCTCTCCCTTTGCCTGCACGTGTCCGCGTGCTGGGGACTGTTTAATTATCCCCGTGCCCCCAGCATGCTTGTCTCTGTAAACTCTTTACAAATAACTTCTTTTTTTAAGAGAGGAAGGAAGGGAGAGGTAGAGGAAGCATTTTAAGAAAAGAAAGGAGACTGTGCATTCTGGTAAGCAACGGTTTGGTCAGTCGCCTCCAAAGGAGCACAGGCCACATATAGCTGTTTGGGTCCTGGGTCTGGGGAAACAACCAGTGTGTACAACCAAATAAAAATAGAATAAATGTTTCTTCCTCCTCTCTCTCCCTACCTGCCTGCTCATAGCCTTCATTCCTTTCCTTAAAAAAAAAGAAAGAAAGAAAAGAGAAAGGAGGGGAGAGGGAGAGGGAAGAAGCATTCTACTTACTTATTTTTGGTTTCTCGCTCTGGCTCAGGTCTTGAACCAGGGTCCTTGGGCCTCTTCATGGTCCGCACACCAGCATCTCAACTATCTGGGCCACAAAGGCCATGCCCCTATAGACTTCTTTTATTAATTAAATATTTTCATAATTATTTTTCTAAGTACTGTTAAAGAACACGCTGGGATAGCTGGTATAACCTGAGTGTGGTTGGGAGGTCACTGCCACTGTGCTGATATTCTCAATTTTGATCGATGTCCTCTGGTCTAGAAGAACCTTTCCTTTTTTTTTTGATGTATATATTTTTTAAGGAAAGGTGCAGGCAGGAAGAGAGGAAGAAGAAGCATTTTATTTTATTTCCATTTTAGTTGTTCACATTGGTCGTTTCTCCCCCAGACCTAGCACTCGAACCCAGGGGTGTGTGACCTGTGTCCTTCGGAGGCAATTGACCTAAATGCTGCTCCACCAGGGCATCCTGTCCTTTTTCTTAGGGGGCTCACATAATATTTAGGGGTAAAAGAAAAGGGATAGAGTCGGTTACTCTGAACCAACTCATAAAAACGTGTTCACGAATGTCTGTGTGTTCGCAGAGCCAGACAGAATGGTGCAACGACTGTGGCAAACTGTTTAGTGACAAGTGGGCTGTGGAGAGACAGGAATGCGATGCCCTCTTCCTCCTGATTATCATCTCGCCCCCTGTGTTTCGGCCCCAGGTTGATGATCCGGGGCTTCCGCCAGCCCCTGGAGAGCACTGACCTCTGGTCCCTGAATAAGGATGACACATCAGAACAAGTTGTGCCTGTTTTGGTAAAGAACTGGAAGAAGGAATGTGCCAAGTCCAGAAAGTAAGTGTGAGGCCTCTCGCCACACAGTGTGACCCCCCTCCCCCCGTGACCTGGTCCTCTTCCTGTGGCCCAGAATGGTAGCAGGGCCACCACTTAACTAGCTTTGTGGTCCTGGGCAAGTGGCTTCTCTCATCCTTGCCAGCATTTGCTCATCTGCAGAACAGGGGAACGTCTTCCATGGGCTGACGTTGGTTTGGGAAGAAGAGAGAAAATGGCGGGTGGGCTGTTGATTCTGTCTGCCTTGGCCCTGGAGACTGCGCCAGGCCCTGCGACCAGCCCGCCCTGGGCCAGGCTCATGTTCTTGGCCTCTCTCCAGGCGTCTGGCATCCTGAGTGTTCCCGCTGTTGTGTGTTGGTTCAGCGTGCCAAGCCAAACACTTCATGAGGTGTTTAATCAAAGAAGCCACAGTCGGGGGTCGTTTTGACTGTACTGGATTTCTTTGTGACTAGACTTCACTCTTTAGAGAAGTGAAACTGACTGAAAGGTGCAGAGACTTCTCATAGCAACAGTAAGTCCTGTGTGATGCCGATCACATGGTAATGACATGTGGTCTGGCGGGACTTCGGACACACGGCCAGGCCTGGTGCAAGGAATGTTGGTGCCTTAGCAAAACCCGAATGAGTGCCCCTCTAAGCCTCGCTCTAAATATCCTGCCTAAAACACATACCACCTTAGCCATCCCAGTGCCGAAAGGCCCAATAACCCCCATGGAGCCAGAGATAACCCCCCAGTACCTGCCTATGGCTCCACCACGCTGTAGTGTTCTGCTCCCTTTGAAGAAACAAACGGCACGGGGCAGGGGAATCCTCTTCCTGGCTCCCGTTTCCTCACCGGAGGGCAGGAACAGCAGCAGTGGCCGTGACCCACCTCAGTCAGCACTGACAAGGGCCTTCTTTAACACGGGACCCAAGGGCCAGCTGCTTTGGGACCCTCTCCGCAGACTGGGCCCAGGGCGACTCAGCAGTTCCTTCTGCCCCACATTAAAGGTGGCCCTGCTTTATTACAAATGGGACAGAATGGACATTCATGCTAAAGCGCTGGGCCGGTCGGGAAAAAGCGGCGGTATCCCGTTTCAAATGTACACGTGGTTAGCCTGCGCATGAGCGCGAGGTGGCGCATCACGGAGACGCCCTGTGTCCTGTGCACATGGGCCATGTGTCTGACCAGGAGGGAGACTCTCAGGCAGAGGAGTTCCTGCTTCTCTCCTTGATGAGCAGGCCGCGTTCTCAGCTGGGGCGTCCACATCCCTCGCACGCACGCTGGCTGTGGGGCTCAGCCTGCCCCGGGCATCGAGGACCAAGAATGTGAATTTGGAAAAGAAAAACCATTTTTTAAGGACCCACATGAACTGAAAATATAAAAAACAAAACAAAGAAAGGGGAAGAAAGATCTTGCGTTATAAGCGACACATGTAGACTCTCGCTGGGGTTGCACCCCTGGGGCTGGGGGCTGCCCCAATTATCCTCAGACTGTGGTCGTGTTTATCAGCAGCTCTGGAAGCGGGAAGGTGTGCATGAGGGTTATAAAGCCCGTCCTCCAGTTTGGGGCCACATCTGCCCTCCACATCGGAGATTCTGGGTAAAGGCTGCGCTTGGAGCACATCCAGGACACTTAGAATTTTAATTGGTTTAAGACCTTTTTAAACTTGAGATTTCGCTTGTGCCCAGGCGTTCAGGGCTTCACTACACACGGGACACTGAAGCCACCCGCAGCTCCTTGCTCTCCTGGGGTGGTTCTGCTCCATCCCGTCCGCTCCCCCAGCCCTTCCTGGAAGGGCTACCTTACCTCTGGTCAAAGAGGTCAGCCCCCGGCCGTGCTCATAGGTCCCCTCTGCTTGGAGCACCCTGTTCCTCCTCCGCTGGACCTGTTTTCTTCATCATGGAGGTGCGCCTTTGATGTCCCCTCCTCCAGGAAGTCCCCACGACGGCACCCCTCGAACAAGCTTGTGAGGTCATGTGTCTTGAAGGTGGGGCTCTTACCTGGCCCAGGGATGTGTTAGTTTGCTCATAGATGGGTGACCAAGGGGCACTTCTCCCCAGGTCCGGTGGAATCAGTCCTTTTTCTTCCCAGCCTCCAGCTCACATCCCTCCCTGTTCCGCTGTTCTGGGCAACTTTCTCCTGACTCAGACTTTCTTCTTCCAGTTTTCCATTCCTGTAGGCCTCTTGCTCATTGGGCATGTTTTTCCCTCCCTTGACCTTCCACTGTTCTTGACCTCTTCCTCCCATGCCCGAGCCTTCCTCGTCTCTGTCTGCCTGAAACCTTCTCCTTGGCCCTTTGACTGCCTGTGTCCTGGCAGATGAAGAGAACCCGGGCCAGGTCCCAAGTAGGAAGTGGCGAGAGAAGGAATGGGGTTGCGTACAGCGGGGAGAGCGGGGGCTGAACCCCTCCCTTCTTCTTCTGTCTCCTTTGCCGGGAAAGCGTGTGTGCGAGAGGCAGCCAGACTGACAACCCCAGCCAGAAACCCTGCTGCCGGGGAAGTGGGTGCAGTGAACAGTGAAAGACCCCACGATCACAGTGACAACTTGAAGAAAAGCAGTAACCCTTGGTGGTCAGCAGAAATGATGCTCCTCCCCTGTGTGACCCCCAGAACATGCTCATGGCACCTCACATGCAAAGGGGATTTTGCAGTCGGGAGGGAGTGGAGGATTTGGGCAGGGACACTCGTGTGTTCTTTGGTTGGGCTTGAGACCATCACCGGGCTCCTTTGAAGAACAAAATTGCATCAGAGAGGACGGAAGACGTGGCCCTGCTGGCTTTGGGGCTGGAGGAAGGGCCAGGAGCCCTGAATGCAGGCGGCTACAGGCAACTGGAAAAGGCAGGGAAAGGGATTGTCCCCTACAGCCCCCAGAAGTAGCCCACCCTTGGGCCAATTGAGATTTCAGGGAGAGGAGCTGATCCCCAGTGCTGCGTAAGCCACTGTGTTTGTTGTCATTTTTACACCACCAGCGGGACATTAAACAACTTCACATTTTATTCTGGATGCACTGGGCTGCACCTGTGGAGCTGAAGCAGGAGGGTGGTGTGGTTTGAGGAAGAGTCTCCTGGCTGTCAGGGACCCCAGGGTGGAAGGAGACGGGGAGAGCAGTGAGGAGGTCCCAGAGATAGTCACGGGGTGCGTCCGAGACAGGATGGGTGACCGCTCACCACTGGGAAGTGGAACAGATGGGCCCTGGATCCTGAAGGGGAGGAGGTCAAGGGTGGCACCTGTGTTTCTGGTCCTTTCCTGGGGTTGGGAGACAGAAGGGGACGTGGAGGACTGGTGGGCTCGTGGCCAGTACCCACAGTCTGGAGTGGGTTCAGCAGAGAATGAGGAGGCCGGCTGGAAGGCGGCTCCAGGAGGGGGTCTTGGCACAGAGGTGCCCAGTGAGTGTCTCCTGAAACGGGTGCTGCTCAGGCCCTGCAGGATTTTGTAAATGTTAGGGTGGCGGGGTGAGAGGGTGAAGCCTGGGGTGGAGCCTGAGTGTTTGTCACGAGAAGATGTTACTTTGCTTTTTGGGGAAGGGCCATGGGGATGGGGGTGTCTGTTGCTGTATGACAAATTGCCCCCAAACCGAGCCGCTTCAATGACAATGCCCGTGTACTGTCTTGCACAGCGTCCGCCAGGCCTCCAGTCACAGGGAGGGTCCCCAGGCCTAAGACCTGCTGCTGGCGGCACTCAGTAGGCAGGTTATGCCGGCTGCTGGCAAGATGGCGTTGCGGGAGCTGACTGAGATGGCTTTGCTCAGAGTGAATGACCCAACACACACAGCAGCCCTATGAAGTGTCAGTTCTCTGTGTACCCCCATTTTCCAGAGGGGTAAACTAAGGCCAAGCAAGGTTAGGGAACGCGCCCAGAGTCAGCCAGCTGGCCAGGGTCCTGAGTCCGTGTTCGTGCCTCTGCGGTGACTGGTTTCTTTGACCAGGCCTCCTGGAGGAATGGGGCTCTCGGTGCCCCGCGGCTGGTGGGCTGAGTGTCTGACAGGCCGCACCCTCTCCTCTCCCTTGTGTTCCAGGCAGCCAGTAAAGGTCGTGTATGCCTCCAAGGACCCCGCCAAGCCCAAAGCAGGCTCCAAGGTGGATGTGAACGAGGAGGCCGAGGCGTTGATCGTCAAGTCCCCGCAGAGGGAGCGGGACCCGTCCCTGTTTAAGGTGTTGTACAAGACCTTCGGGCCCTACTTCCTCATGAGCTTCTTGTTCAAGGCCGTCCACGACCTCATGATGTTCGCTGGCCCGGAGATCCTGAAGTAAGACCCTGCCTGAGCGGCTCCTGGTGCCCTTGACTTTCCACGTGCGTTGCTCTTGACCTCTCCCTTTGGTCACATGGTGTCCTTTGGTGGACTAACCACAGTCTTCGTTTTTACCAGCCTTGTTTCATGTTTTGCTTAAATAGAACCTTATTTAAGGTCACTTGGGTCACAAGTATCAGAAGCCTGCTAGGTTCCCCTGAAGGCAAAGGGGAACTTAAAAGGGTTGTCTTAGGGACCCAAGAGCAAGGGAAGTCCACAGTCACCGGAAAACTGCACCTGAAAACGAGAAATTCAGAAGGAGGCTTCCGCTCTGCCCTCTGGGCGTCTGTGACTCTGTCTCTCTGTCTCTCTGTCTCCATCTCTGTTTCTCTCTACCTCTCTCTCTCTGTGTCTGTCTGACTTTCTCTATCCCTCCTCTCTCTTTCTTTCTTTCTCTCTCTGTCTCTCTCTGTCTGTCTGTCTGTCTGTCTCTCTGTCTGTTTCTCTCTCTCTGTCTCTCTGTCTGTCTCTGTCTCTCTGTCTGTCTCTGTCTCTCTGTCTGTCTCTCTGTCCCTCTGTCTCTCTCTGTCTCTGTCTCTCTCTCTCTGTCTCTGTCTGTTTCTCTCTCTCTGTCTGTCTCTCTGTCTGTCTGTTTCTCTCTCTCTGTCTGTCTCTCTGTCTCTCTCTGTCTGTCTCTCTGTCTCTCTCTGTCTGTCTCTCTGTCTCTCTCTGTCTGTCTCTCTGTCTCTCTGTATCTCTCTGTCTCTGTCTCTCTCTGTCTCTCTGTCTCTCTCTCTCTCTCTCTCTCTCCTGCCCTTATCCCCTTTGTTCTGGTTCAGAGCAAAGCAGTCAGAGCAAGAGGTCACATCATCATGGATTTATCTTTCCACCTTTTTGTGTTTTTAAGGAAAGGTGCAGACAGGAATGGAGGTGAGTAGACAGGCAGGAAGAGAGGAAGCAGCAGCATTTATTTCTTAGTTAGATGTTCATCTTGCTTGTTTCCCTGGCTCATACTTTTGCCCCTGTAGGACAAAAGAAACTTTCATGACATATGTATGGAGATTGTACATGACTCTAAAGTAAATGGGAGAGACTGGAGACATACATCCTGTGTTGGGAAATAAGAAAGCGGGCCTTGGGCATCAAGGAGAGGAGGGCGTCTTCACATGAGAGCGTAGCTTCATAGGATAAAACTTGCCTCTAGATGTTGTCTTGCTTTAATATAAGTTAAAATAAGATTGTTTCCGGAGATGGTTTGTGACCCGGGTCCTCAGGAGGTATGTAGGCTGTGCTCTGAGCTGGGGGCAGCGGACCCAACCTCCACTCCACCAGGGCGGGCCTGTCTTTCCATCATAAAATCATGCTGGCCTCGCCCGGCTGGGGAGAAAGTTGAACGTCTCTCCCAGTCCAGGTGTCACAGTCATGGCCTTCCAGCTCCGTCCTTGCTCCCTTGCAGGCTGCTCATCAACTTCGTGAATGACAAGAAGGCCCCTAACTGGCAGGGCTACTTCTACACGGCGCTGCTGTTCCTCAGCGCCTGCTTACAGACGCTGGTGCTTCACCAGTACTTCCACATCTGCTTCGTCAGCGGCATGCGCGTCAAGACGGCCGTCATCGGCGCCGTCTACCGCAAGGTGGGTGAGCCGGCTATGTGCTGCGGCCGCCGGCCATGGCCAGTCCCCTGACTCCACGGGGTGCGGAACAGGGTGAGGGCGGCCTCGATGACTGCAGTGGCAGGCGTCACCCGTCAGACCTGAGTTGTCAGCAAAGCTGACGTCCAGGCTGAGGGTGTAGTCCGCAGGTTGTGTCTTAGGTGGATTGGTGGTTTGGGTAAATCCAGATGCCTAGCCTCGCTCGGCTGTTTGTATTCTGTGTGAGTAGTAGTCATGTTTCAAGTAATCTCCAAAAGCAAAGGGAAGAATGTTTCATCACCGGAGAAAAGTAAACGGGTGTGGATAATTTGGACTAACCTTCCATTGTCTTGTATACATAGTGTCACTTTTTTTAAAAGGAAAGGTGCAGACAGGAATGAAGGTGAGCAGGCAGGCAGGAAGGGAGAGGAGGAAGAAGTATTTTTAGGCGCGCCCTGGTGGAGCAGCAGTTACATCATCAGTCGCCTCCGAAGGAGCACAGGCCACAGACCCCTGGGTTCAAGTGCCAGGCCTGGGGGGAAACAATCAGTGTGAACAACTAAATAGAAATAAAATGAAATGCTGCTTCTTCCTTGCTCTTCCTGCCTGCCTGCCTACTTGCCTTCATTCCTATACCTTTCCTTTAAAACAATAAAAAAAGTTTTTTATTTATTTCATTTAGTTGTTCATCTTGGTTGTTTCCCCGGTCCAGGTCTTGAACTTGGGACCTTGGGATGTGCGTGGACTGTGCCCAGTGAACTAGACTGCTAGGCACCAGGGCACACCCATACTTTTAAAGTTTGTTTTTATTTTTATTTTTAAATCAAAAATAAAGTCACCCTCTGCCTATGGATTGCAAGCAGCTTGTTTTCTTGGCAAATTTCTTCCCATGTCATTAAATAATTATATTAAAAAACACTCGTTTGAGCTCATTCTGACTCCGTTTGTACTGGACAGATGGCATCTGTGTGGGAGGACAGCATGCCCAGCACGGGGGGTTTGTGTGTGTCCTTTAAAGGAACCTGATTATCTCCTGGTCCCTTCACTCCGTAGCCTCTGGGGCCAGGATGCCACTAGTGTCCCATGGCTCATCTCAGATAGTGGGGAAGGATAGTGGGGAAGGCTCATTGGTTCTCAGACTCCCTCAGAGCTCAAGCCTTCCCACCCCGACCAGCGAAATCATGGTCCCCCGGGGGAAACCGGGCATCAGAACTAGAAGTCCCCAGCGAGTAGTGTCAAGCTAGGTTTGAGAGCCAGAGCAATTGTTCCTTCCAGGAAGATTTCTAGAGATTTGGTCATATCTGGAGACAATTTTGGTGGTTATATCTAGAGATCGAGGGTATCCAGTGGGGAAAAGGCCAGGGATGCAGCCTAGAGCAGCCCACAAGGAATTTCCAGCCTCAAGTATCAGTGATTCCGAGACCGAGAAACCCTAGCCTAGCCTGTGGTCCTGTGGTGTGATCTGGGGACCAGCGGTGTCTGCATCACCTGGGCCTCACCGAGACCCACCAAGTCAGACCTGCATGTCACAAATACCCAGGGGAGTGTGTGCACACTGCAGTGTGTGAGGCCGGCTCAGGACGGGGAGTAAAGTGCCATTGGTCACAGGGGCCTCCAGGGTGCTCTGGAGGAGCTGTGTGGGCTGGCAGACTGACTGGGAGAGAAGGGAGCAGTGTACTTTCTGCAGCGGCACCACCGCCTTCTCCCCCGCAGGCACAGAGGCGGAGCCCAGAGCTCTCCACTGGGCAACTCACGCTTCTCTCCTGTGTCCCGCAGGCCCTGGTGATCACCAACTCAGCCAGGAAGTCCTCCACCGTCGGGGAGATCGTCAACCTCATGTCCGTGGACGCCCAGAGGTTCATGGACCTGGCCACATACATTAACATGGTCTGGTCGGCCCCTCTGCAGGTCACCGTTGCGCTCTATCTCCTGTGGCTGGTGTGTGTTTGCTGTGGCCCCGTGACAGTGGGAGGGACCCTGTGTGGCAGCGGGGGCGGGGGGACGGGCGGTGTCTATGGTAAGAACTCAAGAACCTCCCTGGCCTTTCTTGCCGTCGTTTACACAGCGTAGTCCAGCTTCTCAGGCAATTCCTGGCTATTTATGTCTTTTTTTCTCCATTGTTGGGTTTATGTTCTCTTTGGTGGCCTAGTATTGGTCTGCATTTGTATTTTCTTGGCAGTGCATGTCCATAACAACCCTACCCCATGCACACCGTATTTCTCCCGGTTTCCTCCCCTAGTGCTCACTGCGTGTGTTTATTCATCAGCTCCTAATTATGTTGATCAATAGCTCTTGGTTGGAAAGGATAGAAATCCATCTTCACAGAGTCTGCGCAACTAAATGGTCCATGTGTCTGAACCTGCAGGGAACATGGCTTCAGGGACGGATGGACACGGGCTCAAACTCCAAACTGACTTCTAATAATGAAACTTAGGAAGAAAACCCAAAGAACTTAAAAATAAACGCAAATGTCATTTCAGGCAGACATTTGGGGTTTCCGCTTCCCCAGAAAGTGCTCTCTGGGTTGAAATATTTTTGGAACACTTATTTTAGACTTGCCTACAGAATTGGTTTAGAAACTGTGGATCAAATTGCTTTCTTTTACATGGGGCTTGCTCATGGCGTTACTGACATTTGAAGCTGGATAATTCTTTGGTTTGGGGGGGCTGTCCTGAGCATTGTAGGATGTTTAGCACTTCTCTGGTCTCTACCCACTAGAAATTAATAATGCCCACACCCCCAACTGTGACAACCTGAGTTGTCTCCTTCTACATAGGTCTGAAGGAGACAACCTAAGTGTCTCCAGACATAACCTGATGTCCCCTGCATGTAAATTCCTCCCTGGTTGGGAACCACTGCTTTAAAGCAGAAATAGGACTTCTTCATTTGACCATCAAAAGTGCACAGTGTTGGATGGTGAATACGGGTTGGGTTCTGGAATCAGGTGGGCTGGATTCAAATCCTGCCTTTCCATTACTGGCTTCTGTGTCCTTGGACAAGTTACAAATGCCTCTGAGGTTCAGCGCCCTCACCTGTAAATCAGTGAGGGTACCTCATTCATACAGGGGTTGGGACAATTGAACGCATTCGTGCAGGTGGTATCATGGAATGGTGCGTGGTCAAGACACTCGCTCTCTGTGGGGACCCACTCTGTGCTGTTGGAGATGCTTCTGAGCACTTGATTGTTGATAGAAGTCCCCTTCAGTCTCGGCAGTGGCTTCCTCTGCACTGGGTGGACGCACGTCATGGCCACCATTTGAAGCGGCAGTCGCCTTTTTCTGGAACTAGGGTGGAAACGCCTGTGGGATTCAGTGGGGAACACCCCTCACCCTGTAGTTCTCTCCGTGCGTCAGCTGCGAGAACGTGCACGAGCCAGCTTCTCAGACTTTCATTTTATTTGTGTCACTTGGGAGTTGAAAGCTACAGCTTTATATCTTGTCTCAGCCACTTAACCTCCCTGAAATGCGGTTTCCTTATCTGCAGTTGACCTAATAGAATGCATCTACAGTCTCTTATTGACAAATCCCCAAATTAAAAAACTCAGACGTTTTTCTTAACTCCTAGTGGAGTTGGTGGCAAGACCTGAACTGATGTGATGTATTTATGATCTTGATATCTCTTCTGCACAAATATTCCTAAAAAACTAACGCATTTGATTCTAGAGTACTGTGCCAGGCCCCAGGTGGCATATGCACCTGTTTCAGGGTCCCTAGGACCTGCCAGGTTGATGAGTCCAGGGAGGACTCATGGCTGTCATTTATTTACTGCAAGTTACAGCAAAGGGTCACGGTGAGGGGCCAAAGTTCAAGGCAAAGAGGTATAAGAGTCCAAGAGTCCTCTCGCAAGGGAGTCATACAGGATGCATTTAATTCCCCAGCAGCAAGCTGTGACAGTATTTGTGAATGTTGCCAGACAGGGAAGCTCAGCAGAGACCCCAGAGCCAGGGATTTTGGGGGGCTGCTCACCTAGGCAGTTTCTTCCTGCCATGTACCAAACATCAGATTCCCAGAAGGAACAGGGGGTGTTCAGCATAAACCCCACTGTACAAACAGGCTGGAGGAGCTGTTCTTATCAGCTCTGACAGTGGTGGGAACCCTCCCCCAATCCAAGGGCCAAATCTGTAAGTGGGCCTTCACATAAGATGAACAGATTGGCGGTGTTAATTATTTCTTGCTCAGCACTTTATTACCTTTCTGAAAGTCTGTAATTTGAAAAACTCATCTGGCCCCAAGGGTCTTGGATAAGGGATCCGGGCCTGCCTATTGTTCAAAGGTCTGTGGAACCCCGAGAGAAGTTCAGGAATAAATCTGACAATTCTTTTCTTTTTTAAAGGACAGGTGCAGGCAGGAATGCAGGCAAGTGTGCAGGCAGGAAGATAGAGGAGAAAGAAGCATTTTATTTATTTTTTTTATTTAATTGTTCACGCTGGTTGTTTCTCTGCATCTCCCCGGACCTGGAACTTGAACCCAGGGGTATGTGGCCTGCATCCTTTGAGGCAAATGACCCAACCACTGTTCCAACAGGATGCACCATAAATCTGAAAATTCTTAACACCCATCGCTGGGTAAAAGCAATGCAGTTGCTCCCAACTTGCAGGGCAGTCGGAGATGGGGTGCTTAACCTAGGAAGCCCTTACGAAAGTTCTCTCCCATCTCAGGAATGACAAAGAATGTCCTTTTCTTTCTCAGAACCTGGGCCCTTCCGTCCTGGCTGGAGTGGTTGTGATGGTCCTCATGGTTCCTGTCAACGCGGTGATGGCCATGAAGACCAAGACCTACCAGGTGGGTGTGCCCACAGCTCCAGGCTGGGCCCTGCCCCACTGTGGGGAGGGGTGGGAGCCTGAACACCTGCTGAGGCCTGGGCCCCATCCCTGGGTTCTGATCCATCTAATGTGGTGGGTCAGGGCTCAGGTCTCGGGATGGGTGACCACGGATGAGAGTCTGAACCAGATCTCACAGGCCGGGGGCAGAAGGCACGTCTGTGAACCATCGAGACAGCCCGTATTCCTCAAGGAATTCAGTGATTTTATGTGTGTGTTTTTGAGAATTGAGTGAAAAATACCCCCTGCCTTTTTCTCCTCCCATTAAGCTGTTTACATTCTGCTAGCTGCAGCAGTAAACATCTTATTTTCAGAGAGATTTTGTATTTAAAAAACTGAAACACCCTAGTAAGGGAGTGAACACCTCATGCTAAAACATGTTCAAATAATACAAAAGTGTATACATTAGAAGGGTTTGTCGCTTTTCCTGTCCTCTCAACTGCGGTGAACCCTAGAAAGTGAATCCTTCTAGAAAGTTCTATTCATTTATCCAGAGCTCTGATTATATAGTGTGTTTGGTGTGTATTTGTGTGTTTCCTCTGGTGTTGGTTCCATGTATGTTTTTCCTCAAATGGGGCTGTTTGGCCGTGTGTTTGTCATGTGTCTCATGCTTGGGAATCTTTCTGGGGCAGACCATGCGATCTGACTTCATCTCTTGCATGGGTGCCTGTTAGAGATGGTCTCTGCTAGGGAAGGGAGGGCCAGAGGGTAAACCTCTGCTCCGCTGTTGATGGCTACCTGTCAGCTGTGCCTGTCGGTGTCAGATGAAGAGGTGGGCCTGCTGGGACACGGAGCTTTGGGCAGATGGGAGAAGGGGCCTGTCACCATCCATCCTCTGGACGTGTGGGCTTCCTGGTGAAATGGCTCCATCTCTGGTGTCAGCGCCTTGTTTCTTAAACTGTCCTCGTCTTTCTGTCACCTGCGAACCAGGAATGACCCTAATGAGTAAGCATCATGTGACAAAATGCGGATAAAAGGCTTAGACAAGTGCCTGGCATAGAGAAAATCCCGGATGGTGTTAAAAATAGTCAGCCACTCTGGGTGAGCCCCCAGCGACCCAGCTGGGACAGACATCTTTCGGTGTTTAGCCACCAGGTACTGACTGAAAATGTGTAAAGTCAGCTGATGGTTTTGGCGGGGATTACGCCATCTCCCGCTTTTAGCAGAGGAGCTCAGGCACCCTTTCCTCTGGACAGCGGAAGTGTTTTCCTTGCTGCTACTCCTCGATTCTGAATAGAATGGATTTCTCGGATGGCTAATTGGACATGAGTTGAATTGGTTATTTTCCCTGATAAAAAGAGGCTTTTGGCATAATGTCAGGGTCAGAGTGGGGTTCTTTGGGATGACAGGGCCAGTTTGATTTATTTTAATTACTTTTTCTCTTACTGGCCTTGAGTCTCGAACACAAGTCCTCAGGCTTTGCACGGCTTGCCTTACCTCCAGCCTCAGCCCCAGGGATGCATGCGCCCGGCCCATGTTGAGGCGCTGCTGCACTGAGCCAGGGTCTGTTCCCAGCCCTGGAAGGAGGGCGGCCCCCACAGGCAGCATGTCCTGTCTTTGAAGGTGGCACACATGGAGAGCAAAGACAGTCGGATCAAGCTGATGAACGAAATTCTCAACGGGATCAGAGTGCTCAAGCTCTACGCCTGGGAGCTGGCCTTCCAGGACAAGGTGCTGGCCATCAGGCAGGAGGAGCTGAAGGTGCTGAAGAAATCCGCCTACCTGGCGGCCGTGGGGACCTTCACCTGGGTCTGCACCCCTTTCCTGGTGAGTGAAGCCCGTGACCGAGTGTGTTTTCACATGTAAATAGTTCTTTAAAGTCGCTCCTTCCACAAGGCCTCCTTCGACTACTCTTTGAAATGTGCACACATTCCCCGTTTGTTGTATTCACAGAGCTTAGCTGCCTTCAGCCCAGGGAAACTCCAGGTAGCGTTTCAGGAACTGCCTGTCCGGCTGGGTCTAGAGTGCCAGCTGCTCGCTTCATCGGGGTCCATGGGCTCGGCATGGCCTGCCCGCTCGCCGTCTGAGCTGCCAGAGCCATGGCTGCGCCTGAGTTGACTCTTTTACAGGAAAGGGTCTGCATCGGAGAGGCAGTGGTTTAGCCTTGAGCTGTGTTATAGTTGGGGCGAAATCCTTTTTCCCAAAACCCTTTTTGTTCTGTCCTTCGGATCCTCTGACAGGCCGCACAGCTTGTCACCAGATGCACTTCACTTATTACTTCCTGCTCTGGTCTCTGGTGGGAAGTTGTGGAAAGAAATGTTGCGGTATTGGAGAGGACACTGGCTTTCCTTGACCTTGAATTTGCCACTCATTTTCAGGGTGGTGGGCGGCGCTGGGCTTCCAGAGATGACTTTGTTGGGCTGTTTGGCTCAGAACCAGTGAGCCCGGTGTTGATCTGAAACCTTGGCTCTGGCCAAGACATCTAAGTCTCTGACTAGATTAGGATAAAATATGTGGCCTGCGGTTCCCTTGGAAGGTATTTGCATGTTCTTTCCACTGACGGATTCCTGAAGTTCGAGGCTGATGTGTTTACCCACCAGTAGGTGTTATGGAAGATGGGCCACGGGAGGCCAGGCAGGAGTGGGGATGCCTTCTGCTCGGATTGATGGGAGTTTTTTCTAGGGTACAGAGCCTGGCATTCATCATGTCCCCTTAATGCATGTTCCTCAAATAGCATCTCCAGGCTCAGTAGTTAGCACTTTCTGTCTTCAAGGATTTGTGAGCTTTTTCCCTTCTGACTGGCCTGGTGTCTCCTTTCATTAGAATAATTATTCTTCCATGTGACACATGCCTATTGTGTAATTCTCTGCAGATCAGACTATACACGAACGTTATCTCCTTTTTGACTTGTATCCCTAGAACATCCCAGAGGACTTGGCAAATGGTGCACACTCGGTGTATGTAGAAGAATGAATCAATGAACAAAGAAAAGATTTGAATAGATTATAATAACCAGGAACTATCTTGTAAAAAACCTAGTACACTGATTAAATTTAAAATAAAAGGGCGGTTCTTTGAGCCATAAAACTGAAAAGTCTGGGAAAGTGGTGCTTTGAAGCACGTCTGGGGTTTCAGGCATGGCTGGATCTAGGTGCTCCAAAGATAATGTTGGGACTGGTTCCCTCTCCATCTCTCAGCTCTTTTTTTGTCAGACAGGTGCTCATTATACAATTACAATTCATCCTGTTGTCTCAGCACCCCCGCTGAGGAGAGAGCCCCTCCTTCCATAGTTCCTGCCAAGCTGTGGGGTTGAGTCTAATTGATTGCTTTTTTCTACATCACTGGGTACCAGAGAAATGGGATGTTTGATTGGCCAGACCTGGGCCATGGGTCTTCTGGCAAAAGTTGAAGTGGGCTATGGACAATTCATCTGTGGTTGAAGCTTATAGACTGAGGTTGGGGATGTTCATTCCCCAAAGAAGTCTTGGGATGTTGCTACCAACAACAGGGAAATGAATGCTGGGCAGGCAGGAGGACCAGTTGTCTACACAAAGCCGGCAGGTGCTTTAGAGGTTGGGCTAAAGTAGAGGTCCATTTGTTCATGTTTTTCCATGTGGAGCCCTTAGAGAGGACCCATTGTTCTTCACTGTTGCAAAGGACCTTTCACATTCTTGACCCTCACCTATGCAAGGCTATGGAAGCTCCAGCTCCTCACCTGCCTTTAACCCCACCCACTTGCCTCCACACGCTTCCAAAGACCCCTCTAGCGAGAACGTGGCTGATGCCTGTTTCCAGGGTCTCCAAGCTGCCTTGCTTCCCCATACACAGTGCCCAGCACAGAAGGTGCTCAGTTGATAGCTGATAGGTGAAGGAGACCTCATGTCTGGGAGAAGGCAGGACTGGATGGGACAGGGGCCACATGATGTGATGTGCCGTTGCTCCCTCTGCTCTTTGTGTGAGCCCTGCAGTCAGTGGGCCGAGGGAGCTGGTATGTGCTTGTGGTGAAATGCACGAGGCTGGTTGTCTCCACTGCTGGAGACACACTTCTGAGCATTCGTGCTCCTGCCCTTGGACACATCTGGCTGCCCTTCCACCCACAGACTTACTGAGCAGCTGCTGGGATCCAGGCTCTGTTGTAGGCACTGATGACTGAGCAGACAGAAATCCCTGCTTTCTGGAGAGTTCATTCATTCTAACTGGGGAAATAAGTGTCAACAGTAGGCATAATAAATACATCACATCATGTGCTGAACTGTCATGCTTATTGTGGGGAGGGCTTGGAGTTTGAAATAGGGTGGTTGAAGCACAACCCTGATGGACTTGAGGGCCATGAGGGAGAAGGAAGAGTGTGGCAAAGGCCCAGTGGCCGGACCATGTCTGCCCTATAGAAGGAAAAGTCAGAAGGCCAGAGGGACTGGACAGAGAGAGCCAGGCTGGGCAAGGAAGGAGATGTTACTCATCATCTCTTTGACATGGGGTTGCCACAACCCTTCAGTCTATAAAACGGCAGTATCTGCCAAGATCAATCAGGAAGGTCTGTCTGGGCTCAGAGATTTGAGTGAAGCTTGTCTTCGGGGAAGAGGCCTGTGTGCCATCACTGCCCAGAAGAGAGGAATCTCTCTGTGTGCAGACACAGGGATCACGTGTCGCCGATGGCAGAACCTCACCTCCCTCTTGGCTGTGAAGCCTGGAAAATGCCTGGCAAATGCCTGGCTTGTGGTCATCTCGTTTCTTAATGTCAGAGCCAGAGCAGAAACCAGCTTTGCTCTCTGCAAGCTGCTCCTGGGACCTGGTTAATGCATTCTTTGGAAGATGGAGTTTGCACTGAGTCCTGAACCAGAAATTCAAACAGGTGGCTGCTGGGCCCAGGGCCCGTGCAGAGCTCCACACAGGCTGCGGTCTGCCTGCAGCCCTCCCAGCTGCCCACTGTCCCTACCTTGTAGACGGGAAAACAGAGGCTCTCTCAGGTCCTGGTCACACAGCTGATTCTTGCGAGAGCTTTTGTTTTACTTTTTAAGCTCTCTGGTCTTTCAGTGGGTGTAATGAAGAAAGGAGGCAGCTGAGACCCTGAAAATGAATGCACTGGTCCCCGGCCACGCAAGTGGAGTGGTGAACTCTCTCAGTGCGATCTCAGCCTTCTGGCAGTTGGCCGATGTGGAAGGTGGCACCCTGGGAAAATCCCTGATGGCTCTAGGCACCTGGAGCTAACAGAGATCAGGGACTTTTGTTCATCTGCCAGGATCCAAGGCTTTCAGATTCATGTGTGACAATCTTGTGGGACGCCCATACTAGCCTTTCCGGCGACACCTGGCACTGTCTTGTCCCCACAGTGAAGCGGGCACTGAAATCTACCTGTTAATCTTTAACCCCCCACCTAACCACACAGCCTGGATCTGGGCTACTCAGGACCTTCTTCCCTGGAGAGGGAAGGGGGAGGTGCTGTTCCCTGGAGAGGGAAGGGGGAGGTTCTGCTCCCTGGAGAGGGAAGGGAGGTGCTGCTTTCTCTAACAACTAAACCTGCATTCCAGTGGGCAGGGAGCCAGGAACCACAGCAGGGCTGAATGCAAGTCTGATGCTGGGGTCCCAGAAGGCTCTTTACTTTTCTTTCTCTTTTGATTTGTGTTTCTTTCCTGGGGGAGCAAAACCCCATACTTGGAGCTGGGAGGAACTTTCAACGTGTCCTCAAGCAGTGAATTGAAGTTTCATTCTCCACCCTCAGCCCCCTCCCACAGATAGGAATACTGAGGCACCGGGAGGGGAGGCGACATGCCCCCTGTCTTATTCAGCATTCCCATGCCAGGGATTGTTCTAGACACTTGAGGATGCAGTTGTGTACAAAACACAGCCCCACCTGTGTGGAGTTTGGATTTCAGTGCTGAAGACCCTCAGTGCAGATAGTCATAGAGTCTAAGGCAGTGCTAGGTGCTGTGGAAAGAAGTCAACCGGGATAGTGAGGTAGAGACCAGTGGTGGGGTGCTCGGGAGGGATGGAGGGCCAGGTGGTTTCAGGCAGAGGAAACTGGGGGCCCAGGCCTGGAGGGGTCACCGTGCTTGGTGTGGAACAGGGTGGAGACTGCCGGCTCAGTGTGCCCGTGGTGGGCGACGGGGCCCTTGGCTCCTGGTCATTCATCTGTTCAGGTCATTTGAGAGCGTGCAGCTTCCCTGCTGCCCCCACAGCCAGTGAAGCCATGCGGGGCGCGGACACCACAATTCCTGGGGACGGCGTCAGACTGGGTGTCTCCCTGCAGGTGGCCCTGTCCACATTCGCCGTCTACGTGACCGTCGACAAAAACAACATCCTGGACGCCCAGAAAGCCTTCGTGTCCCTGGCCTTGTTCAACATCCTCCGCTTCCCCCTGAACATTCTGCCCATGGTCATCAGCAGCATGGTGCAGGTACAGGCGGCGGGAGGCGTCTCTGGGGAAGCAAAGCAAAAGCAGTGACATTTCTCCCAGATGCAGCACCCAGGCTTCCCACCCCTCTGTGCCCAAGGGGTTTGGCGGGACCCAGGCCAGTGGCTCGTGCCCTTTCAAGGTCCTGCCCCAAAGAAGCACATTTTTTTCTAGACAAGGAGCTCACTGAGTAAAGAGGGTCTCCGGCAGACGCTAGTGTGATGGTGCACTGGCGTGAGAGCAGTGTGTGTTCAGTAGAGACCACGCTTTGAATTTCAAGTTCGGCTTTTTTCCCAGGCTAGTGCTGTGTGCGTGATGCGCTTGGGTGCCGGGCCCCCGGTCACCGCCGATCATGTGGGAAACACCAAGAGTCTACTCATTTTCACTTTCAGGGCAGGGTTCCAGAAGTGACGTGAGCTGGCTAGCACTGTTCTGCAACAGGCTTGTGTTAGATGATTTTGCCCAGCTGTGGCCTCAGAGTCTGAGCAGGTTTAGGCCGTGATGCTCCTGGGTTAGGTGTAGTAAATGCATTTTTGATTTTCGATGGGTTTATGGGCAGGTAACCCCATTGCAAGCTGAGGAGGATCTCTCTGTACACGGAGCCAGCGTGGCACAGCAGTGCTTTGTAAGATTCTTTAAAAAATACCTCATCCTATTCTGATCTAATCTGTCTGAGCCTGTCCTAGCCTGCTGTCCGACTTTATTTTAAAAACTTTATTTAGAACCTTATTAACTTCATTCGCAATAAACAGCTTTCAGGCCAAGGATGCAGTTTTGCATTCTTTTTGCTTTTTATTGAGGTAACGTTCCTTTAATTTACAGAATCACGTGAGTTTAGATGCGCTGGCTCACGCTGCTTCACCACATTTACTCCGTTCTAAGCCCCAACTTCTCGAGGTTTTTGTGGAAAATAAAAATAATAAAATTCATTTACAAAGTTCAAAAAATTAAAAAGAAGCAGCAAGGAGTGAGGAATTTGTTTATTAAAAAGTCTTAACTCCATTAAGGGATTAGCAAAATTGGCAGAATGTTAAGAATTTAATGAGGACCAGATTGTACTCAGTTGCTCTTTTCAAGTAAAACATAGTCATGTTTGAATGTAAGCCTCACCCGATTCTCGGGGGCATTAAAATGGCAAAAAAAGTGCGACTTAGAGCAAATGTTTGTGATAGCTCATGTGCCCGTCACCGAATCACCCGTCGATTCTGACCTGATCTACCCCTCCTGCCCTAGCCTGTCTTGTCCTGTTTGGTTTTTTTTTTTTTTAACGCACTCAGTTGGTTTCACAACCCAAAAGACCACCATTCGAAAAACTCCAACGTAGACCCTTGGATTCCTCAAAGCTGGTGTAAGCCCAGGAGAGGGGTCCACCCGTCCTGCTGACGCTCGTTCCAGTTTCTTCCTCGCACGCGCACGTGCTCGTGGAGGCCTCCATTTTCAGCCACACAGGCGGCGCAGTAGACAGTCCGCCTTAGGATCAGCCTCGGGTTGTAGGCTTTTATGTTAAAAAAAAGAAATGAACAGACCAACTACCTCTGTTTTGGAAAATTTCAAAATACACAGAAGTAGCGAGAAGAGGAAAGTCACCCAGGTTCAGCGCTTTGCTGTACTTGCTTACTCTGGCCCTCTTTCTCGCTGCCTCCGTGCTTCGCTCCTGTCTTCGCTCAAGACATACATAGCGAATTCCAGGCCTCTTGACATCTCATCCATAAATAGCTCTGCATGCAGTTCTTACATTATGATAACACCATTATCGTACCTGCCAAAATTAATGAGACTTTCTTAAAATAATGCCCAGTCTATATTGACATTTTATAGACAGTCTCAAAAATGGCTATAGAATGGGCTGCGTGAATCAGAACCCTTGCTTTGAAAAAGCTGGGCATCTGATCTCTAGGACTTAGGTGACTCCTCACTGCAAGCGTGTGCCCTTGAGCTTGACCCTTGCCTTTGGTTATTATGTTTAAGACCTTTTACATCCAGGCTGTCCCCCTTGGCCTCCTTTTTAATACCGGTTTTTGACTTTTAAAAGAAAACGAGCCAAACCCTATTTTCATTTTTCTTCTGCAGCGGGCACTCACAGGAAGTAGAACCTTCAGAAACGAGAGAGGATGTGGGCCCCTCCACGCCCAGGGAAACCACTGAAAGTTAGCCTCGCTCTGTTTTGCAGAAATGCTTTAAAAATAACTGTACCCTGTCATTACCTCCTGTGTAGGCGAGTGTCTCCCTCAAACGACTCAGGGTCTTTCTCTCCCACGAGGAGCTGGAGCCAGACAGCATCGAACGACGACCCATCAAAGACGGTGTGTGTGTGTGTGGTCCGGCCATTTGACCAGGGGTGCCCTGGGGCCAGGGTCTCTGCAGAGGGAGGGATGGTGGGGAAGGCAGTCAGCCCTGCAGAGCCTTATCTGAGAAGCCCAGGAGGCTAAGCCTGTTGTTGTCTTGCTGAGAAGCAGCTTCTGGACGGACCTTCCCGTGAGGGTGGCTTGCAGGCCCAGGCTTTGATTTCCTTCTCTCTGGACAGGCTGGTGGCAAAACAAGGACCTGGAGACGCCTGTCCTCCCAGCGCTCTGAGCTGTGTGTTTGTGCAGGTCACTTCACTGCTCTGAGCTTCAGTTTCCCCTCCAAATAACGGAAAGGAAGGGCCCTTTCTTTGACAGGAGGTTATATGGATTTTTAGTGGTAGGTCTCATTTTGCAGGCTTTTAATTTATCGTTTTCTGGTCCATCCCCTCAGCAAGGCTCTTACAACCCAGCACCTAACACATATGAATGGCACTGACTCAGTGACCACTTTCACTTAAATGACACCCCTCCTGTGCACGTTCTATCTAAGGCCATCACTGTTCTAGCCCATCTGCTGCTCACCGTGGAAGAGAAGGGCTGTGGGTACCCCCACTTCACCCCCATCACTGGCCTAAGTAACTTGCCCAACCAGACATTGTCTCGCTGAGATTTGCTGAGTACTGACTGTGTGCCATGCATTGTTCCAAGTCACCTGTGCCTGTCGCCTTGTTTGTTCCTCACCACAGCCCTATAAAGCCCATCCTGTAGCTCTCAGTCCTGTTTGAGGGATGAGGACAGTGAGGCACAGGAAGCTAAGTGACGTGCCCACAGCTGTCCCGCTAGGATGTGGCGGTGGGGGGATTTGAACTCACACAGTCAGGAAGGATGTGTATATACATTGGCAATAATGTGTGACCTAGTAGTGTCTTTGTGGTGTGTAAAACACCGGGCACGGTGCCTGTTACACAAACGGTAACCTCACCACTCTCGTGAGTGGGTGTGATCTGCCGGCTCCTCAGCCTCGGGCTGCTGACTTTTCGGGTGGATCGTTTCTTTGCTGTGGGACTGTCCTTGCTTTGTAGAATGCTGGCGAGCTTCCTGGTCTCTATCCATTAAATAGCAACAGGCTCCATCGCACTTTTGACAATTAAATGTCTCCAGACATTGCCAGCTGTCCTTGGGGGCAGAGAATCACCCCATTTGAGAGCCACTGCTCAGCAGATGCTAGAATCCTTGGCCTGTGGTCACTCCATGTCCGCCGTCCCTCGGACTGAATTGTTTCCCCCTGCCCCATGCACACGTGTGCACGCACACATGACGTGGAAGTGTCCATCCACTCTCGGGTCGATGTCTCTGCCTGTCACAGGCAAGAATTTTTTGTGGTCAGGAGGTTCTGAGCTGCTTCAGCTGTTCACAGCTCACCGCGGGTGTCACGCGGGAAAACCCTTGGCCTCCGGGTGCCGCCCAGGCCTCAGCACCCGGCTCTGCCCCAGCATGGTCTCCAAGGCCTTCGGCTTTCTCAGCTGCTTCCCCACACGCTCCAGGTTCCAGGTGGCCCACCTGGACAGCTGCGTCTGGAGGTTCTGTAGCTGGCCTGAGCCAAGTGGTTTTTTAATCCCTTAGAGAGCAGCTTCAGTTCTCCTCTGTGCTGATTAAGAAGGCTAAGCTAGGCTAACCCGTAACTTCCTCTGCTCACAGGCCTTTGTTTATTTGAGACTGGTAGAATTTACTTCTTTTGACACTGTCATCCTCTCTCATCTTACCTCTGGGTGTTTTTAAGTTAGCTCATAATTAAGTCAAAGGTGGTTTTTTAAGTCAGGGAACTCAAAGGAAATAAGGGGAGGGAGAGTAAATGAGGATAGAGGTGCTGGAAGCCTGTGACCCACAGGTTGCGAGTGCAGCCTTTGTCTTGATGGCACCCCTTGCTCAGCTATAGCAGCTTCCTGTGCAGTAGCCTGGTGTCCTCTGTCAGGGAAGGTGTTTTAGAACAAGTGACCTGCTGGGATGACAGCAGGGTGGTGGAGGGAGGGAAGGAGAGAGGATGTGGGAGATGCGCAGGAAGGCCTCTGGGATCCAGGGGTTTGCTGGGCCAAGGCCCCACTTTGAATGTAAACGCAGGATCCCTCCATTGGGTGGGGTGAGGGGTCTGCATCCCCCACGCGGGCACAGCTGACTCCCCGAGACCCTAGCTTCTGCTCAGCCTCTCACTGGAGCTGCTCATGCCTCCCCCAATGGGGTGGAGGCCCTGCCGCCCTGAGTTGCCCGAGTTCTCTCGGTGGCACAGCCTCCTGACTCTCAAGGCAGAGCCCTCTGCTCTTCCCTCTGCGTCCTGGGTGGTCCTAGGCCGCCTCTCAAAAAACTGATCAGGGTTTTTAAGGCTGAGCCCCAAGTGCCCACAGTCTGGGTTGGATGGCTTGATTAGGAAAAAGGAACCAGCAGCCCCGCTCACCTCAGCCCGTGACTTCCCGACACCTGACCCCCATCTCTGCACTTGCAGGCGGGGTCACCAGCAGCATCACCGTGAAGAACGCCACGTTCACCTGGGCCCGGAGTGAGCCCCCCACGCTGAGCGGGTGAGCCAGGAACGTGGTCACTGCAGACCTTGACAGGCCACGGTGCCTTTCTGAGCCTCAGTTTACCCATCTGAAAAAGAGGTTCACGTGCACCTGCAGGTGCCTGGCAGGGAGGGTTCCCTGGATGGGAGTGATAGCCCATACAGGGAGGCTTCCGCAACCAGGGGGATCCTGGCTTACAGGACCGAGGTCCCTGTGGGGCCCAGGCACATCAACTGTTCTGGGGTTCTGTGTCAGATGCAGGCTTGTTCCTCCTTTTGAGCTGTCCTCTCTGTCAAAGCACTTGGGCTCCCAGGAAAAGTTAAGACCTCCCGCTGGGCCCCCTTATCATGTGGCCATCCCGTATGTCTCTCCCCCTGGCTCTTTTCTGAGATGCGCCCAGGTCCAAGCACCTGTCCCCTGCCTCAAGTGGAGGCCTTGTGAGACGGTCCCTGACCTGGGCTCAATGGTGGAAACAGGAGGAATTTCTAGAACTGAAAGTCTGAGGCAGCCCTGCCTTCCCTGCTGCCTCTGTCCGCATCCTGGGTGAAGCCAGTTCCCCTGGGCTGGGGCCCCAGGCCAGGCAGATGAGGCAGGCGTGTGTGTCATTCCAGCATCACCTTCTCCGTTCCGGAAGGCTCCTTGGTGGCCGTGGTGGGTCAGGTGGGCTGCGGAAAGTCGTCTCTGCTCTCGGCACTCTTGGCCGAGATGGACAAGGTCGAGGGACACGTGGCTGTCAAGGTGAGGCCAGGACCGGAGGCCGGGGGAGCGGTGATCTGAGAGGAAGGTCGGGTGGGATGCTGTTAGCCTGTCTGATGGTCCCTGTGTCCCTGCGCACTGTGTCAGAGCAGGCAGGGCTTGCCTTCTCTTCCTTCGGTCTTGCTCTGTCATCCGAGGAAGCAAGGTGTCATCTCTTCCCTGCTGTGTCCTCGCACCAGGAGCAGTGCCCGGCATGTCGTAAACACCACTCTCTGGTCCTCTGTCTCTACCAGGAGCCTTTCTGGCCTGTTCTTTCTCTTTCTCTATGTGTGTGTGTCTCTTTCTATAAATGTAATGCAGCTTTTGACTTCTAAAGTTATGTCGTTGGAATCTTAGAGAATCCTTTTTAAAGGAACTGTTTAGATTCTAAGCGTGCATCAAATTCTTAACATGGGGCTGAAAGACAACTGCTGTTCATTACTTTCATACACACAGTACTGGGACTAAGTTGGATTATCCTCGAGACAGAGTTGAAGAGCCTGCTTTGATGAACAAATGAGTCCCCTTGGAAATCAAGATCCCTGTTTTGCATTTAGCTGGTCCCCAGGAAGGCCTTTCCTCTGGTGTCTGGATATTTCCCTCGAAGTTTCTGAATACCGGTATTTCCTGGGGTGTGGTCTGCCACAAACTCACCTTGCAAATAAAGAGCCTTAAATAAGCCTGGGAAATGTGGATGCTCTGAGCCTTTCCTCTCAGAGACCTAACAATAAAACATGAATAACGTGAAGACTCAGGGTCCCTGCAAGGAGAAAAAACCTACTTGACCTGGCTTCACTCAGCTTGTCCCTGACATTTGCCTGCACCTCTTCATCTGTACAGTAAGAATTTATGTCCACAGAACAATGGCCTGTTGGAGTCAACTTTCGGGGTTGCAGTTTCTGCCACTTTTATTTCAGAGCACACCCTTCCCTTGCTGTTTTTTTGATGCTCTTTAATTGAATAGACATTAGTGGAAAGTATTCATTATACTGGTTGAGTCCCAAGTGGTGACATTTAGCTGTTGTTTTAAGAAACGTCGTCATTACGGGACAGTGAGCATTCCAAACTGCGGTTGGCCAGTCACCTCACTGCAGTGGGGCCTGACCTGTCCTGTAGGGTTTTAGCAGCCCCCACCCCAGTAGTGACAACCGCAAGTGTCTCCAGGCATTGTCAGATGTCACCTGCAGGGCAGTTGTCCCCCACGGAGACCCGCTGTTATCGAGTAAAAAGTCTTCCGAGACAGAAAAGTTGAGGGTGCTGTGACTGTGGCGTGAAGGTTATAGATTTGTTTGTAACTGCTTGTTTGGCCCTGGTAAAAGAAACCTGCAAAGGTGCTTACAGGATTACCTGTAACCTGAGGGTTACCTGTACGGCGCTGTCCCATTGGGGCCTCTCGCAGATTTGGATTTTTAGAGCCAGCAGTTTCGCTACTTGTCTGAGGATAAAGATCAAGAGCTGGGATTCTGGGGTTCTGCTCCTAACCTTGTCCCCCAAGAATCCCCATCTTTAAGAATCATCAGTGCCCTTCCAGGAAAGCCACCCCCTCACCACTAGCCTGCTGCCCTTGACCCTCGTCTGTCGTCTTCCTCGCGCGTGACGCTCAGGCCTGGAATATGCCAACTTCTCATCGTCAAGCCTTGCATCTGCTGTTCCCTCTGACCGAAAGGCCCTTCCTTGGTCTCTTTATCAGACCAGCTTTGCCTCCCCTACCAGGTCTTATTTTAAGAATATTTTCGGCAATGTCAGCATTTTTCCTACTAACATCCGCAGAGCACCTCCCACTACCCCTAATTCTCATACCATCCTCGGTACCTCACATGACATGTAAATAAAGATGCACCTTTTGAAATGGATGATTTTGATGTAGAAGTCCTTGCTTAACCTTCACATTGGAGACCTTCTCAGATGTCCAGAAGTCTCCTATTTTTCTCTACCATTTACAATAACTGTAATCAAGTCTTCTTTTTCCTTCTATCGTGTCACAGACTTCCTGTTCTGGGAGGCAGGGCTTTGTTGTAACATCCAGTGGATGTTTACGAAATACTCAGTTACCTCGTCATCTCGTCAGTGAGGTTTCAGCTCTTCAACTCCTGACATCGGAGTCTGTGGTTGACCGAGTGCAGATTCTGACCCTTGCTCAGCCATCCCTCGTCCTTTGTTGTGACTCAGTTTCCCTTTTCGGAAACACTAACTGTGATGAAAGTGTCTTGTGGGATCGAGCTCTCCTGGTGGTGGGCGAGCTGCCTGCTCTCTTGGTAACCAAGTCTGTCTGTCTGTCTTGCCTTCTCTGCCGCTTTAGGGCTCCATGGCCTATGTCCCTCAGCAGGCCTGGATTCAGAATGATTCTCTCCGAGAAAACATCCTTTTTGGACGCCAGCTGCAGGAACGATATTATAAGGCTGTGATAGAAGCCTGTGCCCTTCTCCCAGATCTGGAAATTCTACCCAGCGGGGACCGGACAGAGATTGGTGAGAAGGTCAGTGCACTTCTGCCTGGGCCGTGTGTCCACCAGCTGTTGCCACATAGCAGTCGCAGACTCCCACGGGCCCACACGTTTAGCCCTCACTCTCCTGTGTGTAGTGTGTGAGT
The DNA here is from genome assembly GCA_004363575.1 of Solenodon paradoxus. Lineage (NCBI taxonomy): Eukaryota > Metazoa > Chordata > Mammalia > Eulipotyphla > Solenodontidae > Solenodon > Solenodon paradoxus. Next base: position 107,303 of record RJWH01003340.1, on the reverse strand, counting down.
GGACCACTGTGGGCGGCCTCGGCTGGGCCCCGTTGGGTGCTCTGCCTGCTGTTGTGAGACAGCCCAACGTGGCTTCTGCTGGGACCTTGGCCTGGCTGGGGGAAGCTCATCTCCTGGTGACAGTGGAAATCCCAGGTCGCAAAATATCCACGTGATGTCTCTTACAGCACTCTGCCCTTGACAACCACTTGGCTGAGCCTAAAGACAGGAACCCAGGAAGTAGACTCTACTTTTATAGTCATGTGACAAAGGGCATCCTGTAGGGAGGAATCAGTTCCTCACAGGTCAGGATTCAAATGCCCAGAGTCCCTTTCAAGACAGTGATAATTACAATACAATAGTGAACACTTCACAAGCACTTACTCTGTGCCAGATACTGTGCTAAACATTTTCTGCATATTTTGTCCTCACAGCAAGTCCAAAAAATGGGATTTACTTTTGTTCCTAAAGTTGCAGAAATCTAAAATTTTAAAGTTACAAGGCACAGAGAGGCTAAGTGACTTCCTGAGGCCACACAGCCTCCAAACTGCAGAGCTTGACTGCCCTGTTTTGTTTTTTTTTCTCCCTAACTCTTCAACAACCCCCAGGCCCTTCCCACCACTGGGCTTTTGCATGTGCTTCTGGCTGGGCCCCCTGCCTGGCCAGCTTGTTCTCGAGCCCCCTTGTGGTCGTGTGGTGTGCTCTGAGGGAGTGCAGTCCTCAGCAACACCAAAGCGCTTTCCTGTCTTTTTTGTTAAAATCCAGTGGCTTTACCAGTTTCATCAGTAGTGAATAATTGCTTTTATTTGAGGGACATCTGCAGGTCCTTGGAGAGAAAAACCAAATTACAGGGAGTTTGCAAGTAACAAAGGAGCCTGAGCTAATAGAAACAGAAAATGAGATCCAAATTTAAGGGTGCAGATGCCTTGTGTGGGATCCTAGGGCTGAAATGCAGTGGGACCTCTGGGAAGGACTGGACAGTCTCCACCTCTGCTTTTGTCTCCTTTTCTGCACACCAGCTCTGTCTTTCTGTTTTTAAAAATCAAATACCTGTTTCTGCTGCTTGGAGATGCCCGACTCTTCCTGTCTGGTCCCAGTACCAGAGTCTGGAGGGAGAGAACATGGCTGGCTTAGCTTGCGTTTGGTGTCTGACCCCGGGCCGTAAGCTGTGGCTGGAGGGAGCATCAGAGGGGACGTGGCTGTCCTCTTTGGTTCTCCAGCTGGACAGGAAAAATGATATTGGGTTATCTATCATAGCCCTGTGAGGTCCCGGTGTGCCTTCCTGCTGGTGAGTGGGGCTGGGGCTGGATTTCAGTGTCCCAGGTACAGTCCACCTCTCCTGTGTGGCTTCCTCTGGGGGTGTGCTCACAGGAACATTAGCTATTAACAGTAATACAGCAGCAACACCAGCATTAGTTTTGTTAAGCCTCTGCTGTGCCCTCCATCCGACGTAGAGATCAGGAACCCTCCCCCTAGCCACGAAGATTCGTGCCACCAGCCACCCTTTGCTGAGGGCCCACTGTGTGCCAGGTCTTCTGCTCCCAGGAAGCTCAGGTTTTCTCTGTCACTCGCGTTACCGTTGAAGCTGTGCCCCGTGCTGGGTCTCGAACCCATGTGGGTGCCAGTGCAGTCTCCTGCCCTCGCTGGCAGCTCAGGGAGGGGACAGATGCAGGGCCGCCAGCTGCCGGGCTGGTCTCTGCATCTGGGGCAGGCTGCCCTCTGCCTGCCTTGAGTCCCGAGGCTTCGCAGGAGGCCCACCTGCTGCCGTGTCCCTCCATGCAGGGCGTGAACCTGTCCGGGGGACAGAAGCAGCGCGTGAGCCTGGCACGTGCCGTGTACTGCAATGCTGACATCTACCTCCTTGACGACCCCCTCTCGGCAGTGGACGCCCACGTGGGAAAACACATATTTGAGAACGTGGTGGGCCCCAGGGGGCTGCTGAAGAACAAGGTGAGCGTTCGGCCGGGGTCGGGCTGTCTTGCTCTTCCGTCAGGACCTCTTTGCCTTGGGAGTCCTTCACTTTCCAGGCTTTTTAAAAAACTGGGCCGAAAACACACTTCTAACGTTTCCCTTGGAAGCCTTCCCAGGCAGCCGCGTTGCTCGCGTCTCGAGAGAGGAAGTCTTGTAGCCGTTGCCGTCCCGCGGAGAAGGCACCTCTTTCCTGAGTGGGCCCCGGGGGTGGCTTTGCGGAGGGCGTTCCCACCCCTGGGGCCCCTGTGATGGCAGGTGGCTCACCTGCTCCGCAGGGACAGCCCCTGAACACGGTGAGAGGTGCCTGGTTTTGTTATTAATGTTTTTTGTCTAGGGGTGTGGCTGGTGGGATGCTGGGAGTGGAGGCTTATCTAGAAGTTCTTTGTTTTCCCGATTAAAAAATAACATGCCTTACAGGAAAAATGCGAGATCCCGACTAACAGGACACAAAAAGCAAGTATGCAGAATACCGTCACGTAGAGATGGTTGGATTTCTTTCAAGTCTTTTTGCTGCGTATAAGCTTTTGTTGGGGTTCCCCCATCGTGCACGTGTGTGCCGCTCTCCCTCGTCAGCAGCAGGCCCTTAGCCCGCTGTGAACTTTCCCAAACATGGGCCACGTTTCTGTGGACACCATTTCTAAGTGTAAAACGTGTTTTAAAGTTAGCAAAGGAAAACATGCCCATGGTAAGAAAATCAGAGTATACAAATACGTGTGAAATAAAGAGAAGAGGTCCTTTCAAATCCTGCACCCCCAGCTCCGAGAGAGGGGTGAGCGGCGGGGGCAGCAAACCTGGCCTTGCCGCCTGCTTTTTTTTACCACCTGCAAGTTAGGAATCATTTCTGTTTTTTAATAGCTGGAAGAAAATCTAAGGAAAAATGATATTTTGTGACTTCTGAACATGGCATTCATTTAAACGCCAGCGTCCGTAAACAAAGCCTCATTGGATCACAGCTGGTCCGTCTGTGTCTCGTGTGTGACTGTCTTCACACTGCAGCGACACAGCTGAGTCGTCGTCCCAGTGACTGGGGGGCTCTTAACGCGGAAAATGTTTAGCATTTGACCCTGTACGAGAAAGTTTGCCGGTGTGCCCTGGAGACTCGGGTGAAGCCTGTGCCCGGGGTGCCGTCCACGCGGCTTCATTTCTCCCATGTACATATTTGGAGTGGTTTTGGGGGTTGGGAGTAGGATGTAGAGTTTTCTTAAAAAAATGACACCCCTGTGTGCAAATGCTTTTGCAGCAGTGTCTCAGTTTTCCACGGTGCATGGTTCTCGCCTTCCCTCTCCTCAGACTTCTGTTCACAAACGGCTTCTCCCATCACCCTTGTTAAAGTCACACTCCACCCTCGGCATCCCAGTGCCCTGTGCTCACCGTCTGGCAGGCTGTGCCCTGCTGGTGTTCTCTTTGCCCGCACCCGGGAGCCCTAGCAGGGTCTTTGTTTCCTGCCCTTCTGTCCTGGTCCCTGCTCCCCTGTGTGGAGAAATGGATCTGTGAGTTGTGACATTTCTGCCTCATCCCCTCAGGCACAGATGCGCTGACCCGCCCTGTCCACTTCTCCACTTTGCCCGCAGACTCGGCTCCTGGTCACACACGGCATCAGCTACCTGCCACAGGTGGACATCATTGTCGTCATGAGCGGTGGCAAAATTTCCGAGATGGGCTCCTACCAGGAGCTGCTGGCCCGGGATGGAGCCTTCGCCGAGTTCCTGCGCACATACGGCAGCGCTGAGCAGGAGCAGGACACTCAGGACGACGAGGGTAGGCTAGCGTGGGCATCCGGAGGCCCCTCCCGACCCTGGGGACAAGGCTAGGCCTTCCCAGGAACTCTTCCCCCTTTCAGGACTGAATCAGGAGGGTCACAGGCCCCAGCCCAAGCCCCACTCTTGCCTTGATGTGGCTTTGGGCTGGCTGAGCATCAGTGTCCTTGTGGCCAAAATGGGGCCTGTGGTCATTATGGACCCTGGCTCCCAAGGAGCTGTGAGAAGCCAGTGGCGTATCAGCAGTTCCACAACAGGAGAGTCAGGAGGTGAGGTGAAGGCTTGGCCAGGCATGCAGGGACCTGGGTTTGAACTCAGACCCTCTGAGCCTCAGTTTCCCCTGGTAAAGCAGCACAGAAGAGAACCCCACACACACGGCCATTTCCCAGCTGCACGCGCGGCCCGTCCTCGCAGGCAGACCTCAGAGTGGACGCGGTGCCCAGCTGCCCCGCGGCTTCCGTGCGTGTCTGTATTTGGAGCAGCCTTGCCCAGACGGCGAGGGCTCCTGCTTCTCTCACCTTTCGGTTCACAGTTCGGGTGATTGGTTTACACACTTTCCGGTGGCCCCGCGTCTCCTCAGTCAGACTCGCATCTGCAAGGATCCGGGCTGGCTCAGAGCACTGACCCGTGTCACAGGGCTGGGGGAGGTCGTCTGATGCTTTGGTTTCAGCTGCTGCTGAGAAGTGTGGAAACACCCAGGGCACCGGGCTTCCTGGAGCTCAGACTCCCCGCCTGGGGCGTATTCTTACCAGCTCCATCCTCACTCGGATCTCAGGGAGACTGCCCTCCACGGGGGCTGCCCCATGGCACAGCCTTCAAGGGCAGAGTTGTCATTGTCATTGAGTGTGTGAGGGGGCGAGGAGGCTGAGACGTGTTGAACTCGGAATTTACAGGCGTCTTCTTGCTGGGTCCTCCTCACAACTCAGGAGGGTGGTAGGACTCTTGTTCACATTTCACAGGTGGGGAAATGGAGGCTTTAAAGGAACATGTCCCATCTGTGCCAGGAGGGTGGACCCCGTGTGTGGGGAGAGCAGTCACTTAAGAAAGATACTGGTGATACAGGTGTGGGGCCCACCCGGGTGGCCTCCTCTCTGCTAATTAGATAAACAGAGACCTTGTCTCCAAAGGCGGTCATGTTTTGACCTATGGGGGTGGGGGGGCCTGGATTTCAACATTGGAATTGGGGGTACTGCTTGGTCCCCAATAGCACTGTTATAGGTTTGGGGAGATGGAAATGAACAAGATTAGACTAATTCTCCCTCGTGGGCTTAGACACTAGTGAGAGAGAGGCTGTAAGCAAATCGGTACAGCTAGCTGGTTTCATACAGCAGTAGGTGCCTGGAAGGGAAGAAATGCAGCACGATGGGCGGGGGCGGGGGGTGATGCGGGATGTGGATTGCAGCCTAGGAGGGCGGTGAGAGAAGCTGTCTCTGGGGACGTGACATTGAAATGGGAAGGGGACAGCAAGGAGGAGACCTGGGAACTGCTCCAGATGTAGGGAACCATATGTACAAAGGCCTCAGGCTGAGCGTGAGCTCTTTGCTCAAGGAACAAAAAAGAGGCCAGTGTGGCCAGACTGTGGTGGGCAAGGGGCGGGGTGGGAGAGGAGGTCTGTGAGGGGTCACTGCAGGGCCTTCACGATGAGGAGTTGAGTTCAGGTAGGCTGACCCTTTTTCCCTGAGACAAAAACGGGACATTGGAATGAATGGCAAACACGGGACGGAGTGTTGTGCTGGTGAATCAGGGGTGGGGAGGAGGTGGAACAATCCGAGCAGGAGCAGAGCAGCCAGGTCAGCAACAAGTATAAGTACTGTGTGATGCCGATCGCATAATAATGACGTATGGTCTGGTAGGATTTCATACACATGGCCAGGGCCAGTGCAAGAAATTTGGGCACCTTAGGCAACAAAACAAATTTGGCGCCCCTATAAGCCCTGCTTTAAATGTCCTGCCTTAAACACATGCCCCTTTAACCATGCCAGTGCCGGAAATAACCCCACAGTGCCAGAGATGACCCCCACAGAGCCAGAGATCGCCCCCATAGACTTACCTGTGGCTCAACCACTCTGCAGTGTTCTGTTCGCTTTGAAGAAACAGGATGTGCTGGGTGGAGGGGAGCCCTCTTCCAGTTGCTCCTGGTTCCTCACGGGGCGGGAAGAGCAGCAGTGGCTGTGACCTGCTGCAGTCAGCATCAGGGCCCCCTCAACGGACTGGGCCCAGGGCAGCTCAACTACCTCTTTTGCTCCATGTTAGAAACAAAAGGGGACAAAATTGATATTAAAATATGGAAATATGAAGAAAAACAGTACTGGGCTTCAGTGCACGGGGAAGCCGCTTGTCCAGGGACACACGGCGGCTGCCGGCCGGGGCTGCCTCTGCTTCTAGCCCGCCGCTTCAGGGGTCTCTGGTACCTCATCTACTCCTCACTGTGCAGGGGTCCGGGGGCTTTTACATCAGTGCTTTATGGAAAGACTTTTCACATGCCGTGCAATTCACCCGTGTAGAGCGGGCAGTCTGGTGATTTTTTAAATACTCAGTGTGTGCGACCATCACCTACAACTTCAGAACCGTCTCCTCACAACTCGAGAAACCCTTGTATCCTTAGCAGTCACCCCCCACTCCCCCTCCCCAAATCCTAGGCAGCATGAGTCTGCTTTTTGTCTCCATAGATTCGTGTCTCCTGGACACTTCATACATGTGGAATTCTAGGAGCTTTAGGCTTGTGTGACTAGCTTCTTTCACTTCAGCATGATGTTTCCAAGCTTCGTCGCTGTGCTGCAGGCATCAGCACTTTCTCCCGTGGTTGTGGAATAACGCTCCGTGGCCCTCCCACATTCATTTATCCAGCCAAGGTCCCTGAGGTGTCGCCCGCTTTGGACATTTACAACAGCTCTGTTGCGACCCCTAGTGGTTGTAAAGGGAAAGCCTTTAAACCCCTTTGCCAGCCTCACGCAAGGCACCCCCTACAGCCTTTAACTTCCCAGTGGGATGGAGTTTCTGCGTCATGCTGTGTGTCTGGAAAGTTCTGCCTTAAGTCAGCCCCGCTCTCCTCTTGGTGTTGACTCTCCTTCCTCTGTTTGTCCCTTAGCCAGAGGTAAGCCAGGGTCACTGAAGGGTCAGGGCAGCTTTGTGATTAGTAGTTGACTGTCCTGCTCCGTGGGCCTTACGCAGGTGAGCACAACCTGTGTGCTTTCTCAGTCCAGCCATGTGGGTTTCCCCGACGTTCCCAGAGAGAGGACGCTCTCTGCCCTTTCCACCCAGGTGAGCAGGGAACGTCCTGCGACTCTGTTGGCCACAGATGAGTCGGTCCTTTTCCCCGGTCCCCAGTGGGACCCCCTCTTTCGATCTTGCTGGAGAGCCCCATGATAAGCCTGGGATCAGTCTTTCTTGCCCAGCTGTAGCTCCCGTCAGGTGCCAGTGACCATGGATTTGTTCTAAGCGCATTTTTTGGCTGCCCTGAGGGAGAAGTCCTTCTGTGTCGGATGACTCGGGTCTTTTTCTCAACACCCAGGCTGAGCAGGAGAGTGGTTTGGGAGCTTCTTCCTCCTCAGGTTGGGGAAGGGGACATGTAAGAGGCACTGCGGGGTGGGGAATACTGATCCCTCTCCAGGATTCTTTTATACTGATTTCTAGGAAACTGGTTTTGGGTGACGGAGCCATTTACCAGTTGGCACGTTAACCGTCAGACCTTGAAGGTGAAGGGCCTTTCTGTTTACTCTGGTTTCTTATTTAGGAACCTGAAACCTGGACCAGTGGTTTTGGATGGGGAGCAAGCGTGTCCCGGGGCAGGGGGAGCACCTGATAATGTCTGGGGACAAGTTTGTTGTCACACTTGGAGTGAAAGAGGAGCCTCTGGCCCCTGGTGGTGGACACCAGAAGTGCTGCTCAACACCCCTCAGTGCACAAGACGCGCCCACTGCCCCCAGCAACTGGGCTCCTTCAGCCTGTGACATCAGCAGGCCACTGAAACCCCCGAGGGCTCTTTGTCACAGGGCTTTTCCTCCTCGCCTGGGGAGAAAGACTCGTCCTCCCAGTGGCCATTGATTCAGAACCTGGTGTGAGCCATCTTGAGACCTTGTGGCTAGACTAGCTTTTTCCCTTTTTCAGATTGTCGATGCCCTTTTCCCCCTGAATATAAAATCAGTCTGTGCTCATTGTGGACCATTGCAGGCTGCAGCGATGTTTAAAGAACAGGGAAAAAGAAAAGTTTGTCCTCCCTGTGGCCTCCCAAGGCAGGAGCCTGTGGGCATTTGGCCCTGTACCTCCCATCGGTCTTCTCCAGGCCTTTGTCCACAGGACGAGGGTCCTACTGTGCACTGTGCCATTCACTCGCCCGTCCTCCCTGCTTGCTTAGCATGGGACCCCCAGTGCTACAGACTGATCAGCGGCGCCACTGCCCTGGAGCCTGCTGTGCGGAGCACACATTCCTGTCCACTGTCCTCAGTGGCCCTGTTTCTTCCTCTTTGAGTGTGAAGGATTCCGTGCTGAGGCTGGAGCCTGGGGATGCAGCACAGCCAGTCACTTCCGTTTTTGGTCAGAAGCGAGGCGTTGACTATTCAGCAATGACTTGGATTCTTTCCTCGAGGGAGGCTTGCCTGCTGGCCAAGTGGAGTTCCAGAACCTTCTTGAGAATCAGCAGCCTGCCTCTGGGGTACCAGCTCTGAGGGACAGTGCCCCTGGGCTTCCAGGGCCGGGTGAGGCCTGCCTAACCAGCGTCAGGGCCCCCACCTGGTGCGGAGAGGCACGCTCAAGGCACCTCCACGGAATTCCCAGTTGGTGTCCCTGCTGTAAAAGAAAAATGATGGCGCCCCCACTCAGAGACTCTCCTTACCATGTTTTACCGTGTGTAATGCATACTCACGAATTTTGCCCAGACTTTTAGTGGAAAAAAAAAATCTTTGGTTGAAATACTTTAACTCAAGTTTCTGTTTGTTTATGTTTAGGTACTTGTGTTTTGTATTGTAAAGGAATTTTAGCATTTATTTTTTAACATTATGGTACAAGAAATTTTATGTAGGAAGCGGTGACAAGACACAAGAAGAGAGACAAGGTACAGGAAACTTTTCTCCCTGTTCCCTCACAATCTGAGGACACTCTCTGTGGGAGGACGTCCAGTGTCTCTCGTCAGCTCTTGGACCTGGTCTTTAGCATATTTAATAGCAGTTAGCTGAAAGCTGGCAGTGTCTGTATTTTTATAAAAGTATCAGCAAGATTGTTAGCTCCTGCCTAACGTGCACGAAGAGAAACGTGCCACTCACCCTGTGGTCCTAAAGTCGGCGTCACCTGTCTCGTCAAGTCAGAGTCACTGCTCTGTGGACAACAATATGTCACTTTGTGTTTTATTTTGTGGAATCATTGGCTGAAATTACTTTCTTGCAAGTTTGTCAAAGTTCAACAAAACCAGTGATCCTATTCTAGGGCATTATTTTGCATATGGATAGTGTTGATTTCTAGTTTCATTTTAATTCATAAGCATAAATGAAAGAATTAAAAACATTTATATGGATACAGAATGAGTACTACCCATGTCTAATGTGCAGTCCACATATTAACTGAATGAAGGATCGCCTCTTGCTTGAGTCCTGCTCTGCCTGGGAAGTCTCTAGGTCTACAGGCTTTGGCCAGTGATACAGCTGCAGAAACATCCCATATTAGAAGAAAGTATCAGCTGGTTTTTCCCATTTCTCTCAGGACTGGTATAGAAACCAGCTTTGGGGCTTATGCTCTGAGCTGGCTCTACATTGGCCCATCACGTGGCGCCCTTTCTGGTCTCAAAGGGTCAGCTCTGCATGGTCACCTGGCTTTCGTTCTCTGTCCATCAGATGTGTACAGGTGCCTGCCCTGGAAAAACCTGGTATTTGAACTACTCTGTGGAGCGGTGTCCCTGGAATTGTGCAGTGCACATCCTGTAGAACTGCGCATGGCCATCTGATCCACCCATGCGGGTCAGAGAGTGGTGGATAAGTCCTAGTCCCCACTCTTAAGAGGTCACATCCTGATAGGAGAGACAAACAATGACATCATGGTGCTAAAACTCGATGGAGGCAGACCTGGGGCTGCTGTCAGGACCCTGAGAAGGAGGTATAGCTTGGGACAGTCTACGATAACAGCCGAGCCAGGTCACCTCAATTTCTCTCTTTCTTGGTTTCTCATACACCTAGCACTCAGAATAAGATTTCCCTCTATGAGCAACATCTGTCCTTGTGTTCTGAAGTCTGTGACTGGGGCTGAGGGCTGCCGCCCAGCCCTCACACCTGTCCTGTCCTGCTGTGACAGGTTTTCTCGGTGTTGTCATGAACACAGATGGAAAGACAGAAGGTTGGTCTGCATTTTTCTTGCATTTTGTGTTCAGACTCTTAAAGAGTTCTAACTTTTAGAGAAAGGGCCTGGTCTTGTGCTGTGCATTTGTCAGGGATCCACACAGGACACTTCGGATGGGGAAACAGAGGCATAGAGGTGGCAGGCCCCTCAGCCAACCTCACTCCTCACTCTCCATGCCCTCTGGGCATCCAGGTGGGGAATTGGGTGGGGTGTAGGGTTGGCAGCCGACTTGGTTCTTAATGCTTTCTTGGAACTTCTGGATTCCCAGGTGGCAAAGTGGTGGAGGAGGAGGAGGAGGAGGAGGAGGAAGGTCAGTGGCACCGGGTTAGAACTGGCTGTGCTGTAGGAGGCGGCTGTAGACAGGCATGTCCTGTCACTGCATGCGGGGAAGGGGCCCTTGAGGCCTGCATTTCTGCCCCTTCCACTGTTCAGCCAGCATTTTGGGGATACCTACTAGGTGCCAGACTTGTCCAGGTTTCTCTCGTCTGCTGGGAGAGACTAAGCTTTAGCGTCTCGTACATCAAATGGCATGACCAGCAGGCTGGGAAGGAGATCTGGGCTGTCCTGGCACACAGTGGGTGGACAAGGAGTGGCAGCATGTGGTTATGAGGACGACACCACCGCTCCTGGGCAGGGTGAAGACCCGGGTTGCAAGGAGGGACATGGCGCCTGACGGAGGTAGCGTGGGATTCCAGCGGGAAAGCTGCCTGCCTGTCTGGTGGTGTAAAGGCATGACCTGGTGGCTGGTCCGGACCCCTCCCTCCCACCGTCTGTGACCAGCGTGTGTGCAGAGGCCCCAGACCGCGCTCCTGGGGCAGCCCCAGAAGCCAGCTCTGTCCACTTCAACAGCAGGGGTCTTTGCAGGGAAGGTAATCACGCACCTCAGGAATCAAAAACAGAACTGGGTAAACAGGACTCAGGAAATGGGATTCTGGAAACCAGCGCTCATTAGGACACGTCCATTGGAACTGTGTTTGGTCCTTGTGAGGCCATCAGTGGTGCAAAGTCCTGGACTAGGGCTTCTGAGAGACTGACCCTGGTACGGTCCCCACTTTGCTGGGGGAGCTTGGGGTCCCTGACGGGCAGGTCTGCCACGACTATGGGAAGAGGGGGAGCAAAGCAGGCAGACAGCGGTGGCCTGACGTGTGTTCCCGCTGCCCTGTAGGACCCTCGGTCCCTCCCCTTGCAGGGGAGAGCTCTCCAGCTGCCCCAGAATTGATGCAGCCACGGGAGCCGCTGTGGGGCCCCATCGGGCCTGGCAGCTGGCGGGTGAGGAGCAGCAGACGGGAGCTGTGGCTTGCTGGGGTGGGGGCGATCTGGCACAGCGGGCTGGACGGAGGGGCTCTCTGAGGGCCGGGTGTCTCTGGGGGTGTTTTCGGGCGTCCATCTCTGCACAGAGAAGGGTGGTCAAGGCCAGTGGGCCCCTGGGCTGTGCATGTGTGTGGGTACTGGCTGCATGTGACTGCATGAAAAGCTTGTAGGTTTTTGGTTTAATTTTTTTTTTTTAAATTAGAACAAAAATGCATGTTGCTATTAAGGGAAAAGCAGGCTTCTCAATCCTGGCCGTCGCCCGGAATTAGCTAGCATATGTTTAAAAATGCAGGTCCCATCCAGACTGCAGGGGGTGTCTCCACTTGTCCTAACCCTCTGGAGCCCCGAGCACAGCCTCGGCCCCCTCCTCCTTGGGGCGCATGCTGCTGTGACTCCCATTTTGCAGATGTGGAGGTTGAGGCTCAGAGAGGTTTCTCGCGCCCCCGGTACACATAGCTAGGAAGTGAGAGCACTTTCTGTACGTCCTGTGCCCTCCTCAGGCCTGTGGGACCTGGCCTGACCGGAGCATCCCGGGCGGGTCATTCACAGCCTTTATTTTAATTGAAAAGCTTGAGAATCCTCCCAGCCAGGAATGATCCCCAGTCCCTGTTTCTTCCAGTGGCTTCACCACAAGAGCCTGCCTTTGAGAATCCTTCTTGAATTCCTGTCACTTCAGCATGTCCCCGGGGCCGCCTGGGCTGTATGTGCTGTCCCCTCCTTCCTGCGTCCCCTTCCTCCTCGTCCCTGGCACACTCGGCACCCTGCGCATGCTTCTCTCTCCTAGCAGCAGTGTGGTCAAGGTCACGGCACAGAGGGGAAGATTCAAGGAGGTGGTCATTTCCACACAGGCCGGTGCTCTGAGCATGTCAGTCACGGTCATCCTTGAGTTGCGGTGACTCGCGATGATGCCGGGGGTGCCGGGATCGGAGCAGGTCATGCTGGTGTGCCGGTGGTGTTGGCGTTAGTTGTTGAGATATTGAAATGCTTTTTACTGGGGGACAGCCACTGCCTGGGTGCCTCAGCCAGGGCCTCCTGGAGCCCCAGGGACCCGGCAGTGGTTTCAGTACCACCCTGCTGTGGGTGCTGGGGGCCAGTGGCTGTGCCTTTCCCCCACGTGTTTCCTCGTCCCCCCAGCACCTGAGGCTGAGCTTCGTGCACCGGAGAGACTGGCAGCTGGACTGGACTTTTCCACTGCTGCTGGCACACATGAGGGGCCTCCTTGGACCTCCTCGGCTCGCTGGGCCATTAGGATGGCTGCAAAGCAGCATCCCTGTCCCAAAGGAGCCAGCTCCAGCCCCTCCTGCCCCAGCTGGGCCCTGTCTGCGGCCCCAAGAAAGCAGCTCTCGCCTTCTGAGCTTCCTTGCAGTCAAGTTGTCTGCTGTCCCCTGAAAATGACAGTCTTCCTCGTTTTGCTTGTAGTATCCAGCTCTTGAAACCATGCTTCTCGCCCCATCTCTCCTGCCAGGCCTCAGCGGTCCAGGGAAGGAGGCAAAGCGATTGGAGAACGGCATGCTGGTGACAGACGCCGCGGGGAAGCAGCTGCAGAGGTGAGGGCAGGAGGGCAGCCGTTGAGGGGGATTCTCCAGGTGCCACGTTTCTGCCCCCACCACCATGCCCTGCCTGGTGGCAGGGGTGGAGGAGGGACAAGGGTGCCAGCAGCCGGGCTCCACCTACCAAAAAAGGCCTTCAGCTCCGCAGGGTTTTCTGCCTCCCCTCCCGAAACCCTGGGGACCTCGCTGTGCAGAGCGCAGAGGCCATGGGGAGCCAGGCACTGCTGCTTCCAGGTGGCGGGACTCACAGAGGTCTCATGATATAACCATCTGTCTGTGCTTCTGACACCGAGTTCCCTACATGGTGTGCATCTTCGCTCAGGTCACTCAGAGGGACCTGCAGTGTTCGTTTCATTCAGAATAGCCGCAGTAATAGTGACCACTGGGTTGCAGGCACCGTTATCAGCCAGGCGCCGTACTGCCCGTGGGACGTGTAGGTAGCTCTGTCACTCCCATTTCACAGCTGAGCAAACTGAGGGCTCTCCACAGTCCTGCAGCTAGAGAAAAGCTGAGCTTGGATTTGAACCCGGGTCAGCCTCTGAGCCAGAATTCCTAAATTCTCCACTTTTCTGCTTTAAAGGTGGCTGCCTTTTGACAAGATCTGTGGGTATTTGAAGGCGCGGCATCTCATGAACTTTGTTGCTTGACCTTCCCGGGCCTCGGTTTCCTCCTCTGCCAGATGGGATAGTATGTGCTGCACAGGGGTGCAGTCAGGCTGACGAGACAGCGTATGAGAAACCCTGCCCTGTCAGCACTCAGTGCACAGCTCTAAGTTATAATTTGGGCAAACTGGGGCCGCTGGAGTTCCTTTTGGGGGTAGATTTGCAGACATGGGGCTGGGAAGGAAATTAGCACAAACAGCTCTGCCCCTTAGTGTGTTGCCCACTGGGGCAGGTGGAAATGTTCCTTCTGTGTCGCACACCCATCCAGCTGGGTAAAGCCTGGCCCAGAGCACATGGGGGCCGGGATGGGGGCTCGAGTGAGAGGCCAGTCTCCTCAGTGTCGGTGCTGCCATCTAAGGATTTCCTGAGATGAGGCAGCACCTGGGGGCAGTCCCTGGAGTGGGCAGGGGCCAGCAGGAGCTGGCTGGAGAGAGCAGAGTGCTGGCGGGCTGAGCAGAATAGAGCCCAGGCCTGTTTTCTTTCGCTGCCTGTCAAACGACCGTGAGCTTAGTTGCTTCTCCTCTTGTTCTTCCTGTGACTCGGGGCTGCAGGTGTGGCTGTGCCACCTCTCTGCTCAGGGTCTCTCACCAGCTGCCACCAAGGTGTGGGCCAGGCTGGGGTGTCACCCAGGGCTCAGTTCGGGGAGGATGTGCTGCTGCCCGGCCCACGTGGCTGTCGGCAGGATTCGGCTGCACGGTTCCTACTGGACACGGGTAGGGGCCGCTCTCAGCCTCCAGACCATGGGCCTCTCCCGCCTGCACGCCTGCCTTGCCACGCGGGCAAACCAAGAAGGCAGTAGAGAGTGGGTGACCAGGATGGAAGGCGAGTGCCATCTCCTTTGCGCGCATAGGCCTGAGCGTGGCTGAGGGAAAGAAGGGGTGCTCGCCTCTGGGAGGAAAGATAGCCCAGGCCACGTGATCTGCGGCCACCCGTGATGGTCTGCAGAAGGCTGGTGACCACTGGTGGGCCAGAAATGCTTTTCGATTCGTGCCACGTAAGGAGGGACATTCGTGGACGCTTCCCCTCTCCGGGTAAGGTCGGGACATGGAACAAGATTGCTGTCTAGGTCATGTACACTTGCTTGACATCCACGTGCCTTGGTTTTCCCAGGCAGCTCAGCAACTCCTCCTCCTACAGCGGGGACGCCAGCCGGCAGCACGGCAGCACGGCCGAGCTGCAGAAAGCGGAGGCCAGGAAGGAGGAAACGTGGAAGCTGATGGAAGCAGACAAGGCTCAAACCGGGCAGGTGAGGCCCAGCTCCTCCATGAGGCCGTGGCTGTTTGCACGTCACTGTGTGGAGAGCACGGTTTGCGTTGACTTGTGTTTTCCTCCCAAGAGCCCCTGAAGGTACTGTCATTTCAAGTGCCAGCGCGCCGTCCCAGATTGCCGGCGTCACAGCCAGCGAGCGGCAGAGCTGGCTGGGCCGGGCGGGCGCGTCTGGCCTCTGCTGCTCTGGCGGCCGCTCCGTCGAGCTGGCCCAGGCTCTCCTTAGCTGTCGGCGACCTGAATGCCTTAAATCAGGGCTTCCCCTTGAGGGTCAGTTCACGGAGAGGCCTTTAGCCGGCCGTCGCCCTGGCGCTCAGAGCATTAACGTAGCTGCTCAGAAAACGGTTGTTGCCTTTCCTGTTTGTGTCTCTCTTCGCTCTTAGGACGAATACATGAGAAGGTCTGTCCTTCGTACCTGTCTTTGTCCACGTGGACCCCTGTCACACACTACCACAGGCTCTGTGACTTAGAAACAGCGCAGATCTGGAGGCGGGAGGTTCCAGGTCAGGCGCCAGCAGTCGGGAAGGCCCGCTTCCCGGGCTGGTGACTAGTGCCCAGAGTTGGGCCGAGAGCGCCGCCTGGCTCAGCGCCCCTGACCCCCTGCTTCTGAGGAAGGAGTTCCCAAGCCTCCTGTGGGCCAGCTCTAGGGCAGCAGGCAGCCAGATGCTGAGCCGCACACGCTCTTGATTCTGACACCCACTACCCCCCATTCCACTGTGCAGAGCCGAGACTAGAAAAAGAAAGTCAGAAGGGAGCATCTAGGGATGCATCAGTTCCCTTATCTTTCATCTGATACCTTTCAACCGGACTGCAATTCAGACCCGATTTTTATGGCCCAGGAATCAGCATGGAAAACTGAAAATGATAAGCACATACACAGAGATGCCCAGAGTTTGTCAAGATCAAGCCAAGCAGGAGTGAGCATAGAGAGATGGAAGCCAAGCTGAGATGATGTGGAATTAGTGGTTCTTATGGAGTGGGGGTGATGCTAGGTTCAGTTGCTAAGCAACATGTCACAAGTTTTTCTTCATACTCTTTGATGGGTGCCGATGGAGTAAAGACTAGAATCCTAACATGTTCTTCCAGGCCTGTTTGGTCTGCCTTCCCTACCCCCGTTCTCCAGCCTCATCTTGCTCCAACCACTCTTGCCTCCTTTCTGCTCCCAGCCATGTTGCTCATTCCCCTGCCACAGGGCCTTTGCACATGCTGCTTGCCCTGCCTGGATTGCTCCCTCTACCTCCTTCCCTAAGGAAAGGTACAGGTGGGAATGATGGTGAGCAGGCAGGGAGGAAGAGAGGAGGAAGAAGCACTTTATTGTTCATCTTGGTTGTTATCCCTAGCCCCAGGTATTGAACTGGAAACCTTGGTATGTATATGGGCTGTGCCCAGTAACCTAAACTGCTAGGTCACCAGGGCATGCCCTGGAGTACCCTTTTTTCTATTTTTACCTTGTTCATCAGTTCTTTGATGTCACTTCCTTTGCCACCATCCTGGGTTAGATCACCCCCCAGCTCGTGCTCAGGGACCGTGCCCCACTCCCAGCCATATCTGTAATCATGCCCTCATGTGGGTGACCATTCTGCGGCAACCTGTCTCAACACTGGACTGGGAGCTCCCCCAGGGCAGAGACCTTGACCTTGCTCCTGACCGTCAGAAACTAAGGGGGTTTGTCACAGGTGGGGATGCATATGCTGCCGGGGACCCCGGACTGGGGTGCCCTCCGTAAAATGCCTTCCCTCCCATGGTGTGCAGGTCAAGCTCTCCGTGTACTGGGATTACATGAAGGCCATCGGACTTTTCATCTCCTTTCTCAGCATCTTCCTTTTCTTGTGTAACCACGTCGCCTCCCTGGCCTCTAACTACTGGCTCAGTCTCTGGACTGATGACCCCATCGTCAACGGGACGCAGCAGCACACCGAAGTCCGGCTGAGCGTCTATGGAGCCCTGGGCATTTCACAAGGTAGTGCCTCTCTCCGCAGCCTCCCCTGCCCCACTGCCTTTGGTCGCTTCGAACCCCTTCTGTGTCCTGTTACAGAATTGGATCTCCCCCTTGTC
Organism: Solenodon paradoxus; assembly: GCA_004363575.1. Classification (NCBI taxonomy): domain Eukaryota; kingdom Metazoa; phylum Chordata; class Mammalia; order Eulipotyphla; family Solenodontidae; genus Solenodon; species Solenodon paradoxus. Next base: position 90,431 of record RJWH01003340.1, on the reverse strand, counting down.
AGGGTCTCAGGACCTCCGAACCAAGCCAGACCTACCTCAGCAGCACCTGTTATGTAGTAGACACATTTGTGCAGTGGGTGTGTCTTGAGTGCTTTGCATCCTGTGGCCCTAGGAGATGGCGAAGAGTTGCAGTGTGCCCATTTTACAGATGGGGAAAGTTGAGGAACAGAGGCCACCTGGCACATCAGTGAGCGAGGGCCTCACCCCTTGTTGCTCTGTCAGGGTGACTTCACCTGCTGTCTGAGGGTGGGAAGTAGTTCATATTCATGGTTCTCAATGCAGACTGCGTTGTCCTCCAGGGGACACTTAGTAATGTCTGAGATACTTTCCGTTGTCACACCTCAGAATGGGGGAAATGCCACAGGCAACCAGAGGCCAGGGATGTTGCCAAATGTCCTGTAATGCACGGCACAGGCCCCACAGCAGAACTATCTAGCTCCCATTGTCTGTGATGAGGTTTCATCCCTGCCGTCTACCTCTCTGGTCCTATAAAGGTCTCCAAACATAGTGGCAGTGACCTTTACTGAGCACTGACTCAGTGTCTGGTTTTGTTCTACACAAAATCTTGTCTTTTACGTGTTTCACCCTTGTAGCAGTTCCATGAGGTGGGAGCTAATGTTTCCTCCATTTTAGAGGTGCTTTAACTGAGGCCTAGAGAAGTGACCTCAGTTGCCCCAGGTCACACAGGTGATACGTGGGAGAGCTGACATTCACCAAGGCTCTCTGACTCCGAAAGCCTGTTCGTAACAACAGTGCTCCGTGGAACAAGAGCTTGTGTTTCTGTGCTCATAAACAGTGTGTCTACACGTGCAGAGATTATTCAGTGTCTACCAGACATCTGTGTGTACAGTAAGTGTATTTCTGTCACAGTGTGATCACGTAAATATCTTTGTCCCCATTTTACAGATAGGAAGACTGAGGTGCAGACTGTAGGTGGCAGAGGCCATGTTGTCCCTGCCTCTGTCTCTTCCTTGATTAATGTTCCAGTGTTCCGTCCCTGTGAACATTCTCTGCAAAGAACAGGCACCTGAGATGGGTGGAGCCAGGTGTTGCCTGATATCCAGGAAATCACTGGAAAAGCTCAGGCTAGGCAGGGCTTTATTAAATTTCTTAATCCCTAAAGCCCTCTCAGAGGACAAGGGACTGTGGCCTGTAAATTATAATCGAGGGAAGGTGGCTCCCAGAGAGCAGCTGCCTTTTACCTGGGCTGGGACCGTAGCAGCGTCTGTGCTGGCATTTGACTGCCCTGTGTGGCAGCACCGGCCACACATGGCTGTTTGAACTTGAGTGCATTTGGACTGCACACACTGTTCAGGTATGTAGTTACACTCATGACGTTGCAGATGCCCATCTGTCCACACGTAGCTCCGTCATCCAGAGCTCCCTCGCTCAGCACTGGTCTGGGGGATATGACCTACAGATAAGGGGGTGACCCTGGAGCAGGCGGCCTGCATTGGACCCCCAGCTCTGCTTCCAGTTAGCTGGTGGAGGGCACAGGAACTCGCCTGTGTGAGCTTCAGTTTCTCGTCTATAAAGTAGAGACAGCGCTCGCACAGACCCATCACAAGAACTCAGCCGCCTGTGCAACTCCAGCAGGGCCGAGCGCTCGGTAAATAACAGCCACCGTTACTGTGACTCTGGGAGCTGACACTCTACTTTGCATACCACGCTTTGTCCGCATGGTCACATGGCCACTCGTCCCTGTCCCCTGACCCCCATGGCAGAGATTAATGGAGAGTGTTTGTAGGTATCGCGGTATTTGGCTACTCCATGGCAGTGTCCATTGGGGGGATCTTGGCCTCCCGCCACCTGCACCTGGACCTACTGCAGAATGTCCTCCGGTCGCCCGTGAGCTTCTTCGAGCGGACCCCCAGCGGGAACCTGGTGAACCGCTTCTCCAAGGAGCTAGACACGGTGGACTCCATGATCCCACAGGTCATCAAAATGTTCATGGGCTCCCTGTTCAACGTCATTGGCGCTTGCACCATCATCCTGCTGGCCACACCCATTGCCGCGGTCATCATCCCGCCTCTGGGCCTCATCTACTTCTTTGTCCAGGTGAGAGCTGGGACCTCGGTGTCCAGAGGAGCCCTCCTGTGTACGGTGGGCTCAGGGCTCCCTTCCTCTTACCCTGTTCCCGGAGTGCAGCTGTTGAGGATTTGCTGGAGGAGGGTCGGTGCCCTTTTAGCAGTGTTGAATATCTAAGATGATTGTTTTTAGCTTGCAAAAACAAATGTTCTTGTATTCTAATAAGAATTTTCTTCTAAGTTTGCATTATAAAAAGGAAATATAAGCTGTAGACATAAAAACACTTGTTATTAAAATTTCTTTCAAAGTTTGATACATTTTAAGCAAATAATAGCAGCATAAAGAAGAGAGATGATTTATTTTCTGTCTCCTCAGAGTCATTTAGAAATTGGTTATTCAGATCTCGAGATGGTAACTCTGAGTTTGTTAATACCCCAGATTTCTTCATTGTTTTTTTTTGTCTTACAACCTTTGCACAAATCTTCCATTCTTAAGTGGATCTCATGGTCCAATATGGCTACTGGAGCTCCAGCTATCACATCTGTATTTCAGAAAACCAGACTGTGGAAGGGTATATGATGGCTGCGTTAGCAGTATCTGTTGCTGAGAATATTCTTACTTTATAGATTGTGTTTTCAATGGGCAGGGGAATATGCTGAGGCCCAAGTGGTAGAGATGGGAGTGTGAACTCATGACTCATGATTCCAGAGTTGTGCTGGGAACCCACCAGGCTGTACCGCCTAAGACTTCTTGCCTCTAAAAGATTAACTACAGCACAATAACAAGCAGGAAACTTTCATTTTGATGGGAGGGTCATGAGTACAAACAAAAGAAGATGAGGAAATCATGAATGTTTTGTACCTCACATCATACTGTGGCCCGGAGGCTTTGGCCCAATCAGCTAGCCCCCAGAAGCCACCATACAACCGCCGGGCTCGGTGCTTGTGGACAGAGGCGGAGTCAGAGAGAGCAGCTCTAGGACCGGAACTCTCAGTGATTTTCTTTAAATTACCAGCTTTTGGGAAAAGTCATCAGGCTGCATTTATTAAAACTGCTATCTATGTTCATCCCCTGTCTGGAAATGTTCTCGAAGAACCCAGTTCAAAAGAAAAAAGTAGGCAAACACCACACTCAGAGCAGCTGTCGAGTACCTGCCAGCATCGGGCGCCTGAGTTCAATGGGACAATTCTCTCTTGGGTTCAGAGGTACCTTTCACAGGGGTGACTGGGTAGACACTCTTGCGACACAGTCACTTTTATTTTTAAACAGTGAAGGAATGAATTTAAGCAAGGAACCATGTTGTACACACACTATCATTATAACTAAGATAACGTGGGCAGGACAAGAAAGGCAGGTAGAAAAATGAAAAGAGAGTTTTCTAAGTGTCGAGATCATGGGAATTTTTTCCTCAATGACTCTTCCCTGAATATCCACTTGGCCTCTAATTCGGAGATCTCATTCTTCAGTGTCTCTGCAAAAGAAAGGAGAGACTATATCCAGCAAAAAAAAAAAAAAAAAAAGTGCTAGAATGTTCGAAGGCTCTTGAGTCATGGGAATCAGCTCAGCTGAATGGATGACTGGCTTGTAGTGTGTTTGTCATACAATGGCTATGACTCGGCAGTGGAGGAACCGCTGACAGCAGCCTGGGCCAATCTCTCAGCTGCCATCCTTATTGAAAGAAGGCCCGAAAGCGCCCCCTGCTGTGTGGCTGCATGTGTCTGGCCTTCCAGAGCACGGTGTTAAAGGCAGAATGGTAGGGTTAGGGTTTTGATAACAAGAGGAACAAGGGGATTTTCTGGACTGCTGGAGATGTTCTAGATTTGATCCAGCAGTGGTTCTGCAGGTTGTGATGTGTAGAATACATCACGCTGCGAGGACTCAGTGTCCTTGGCGCCTATGGCCTGTCTCGATTAAAAGTGGCTTTTGTGTGTCTCTATGGCTATGTGTGTACGCGCGCACGGTCTCCTTCCAGAAAGATGTAAAAGATGAGGGAAATGGCTGAAATTTGACTAGTGCTCCTTTTAGGATCACAGACGTCATGTAGTTTTTGTTTAATCTTGTCTGTGTCCTCTCCCCAGTTTTTCAGTTGCTCTAAGGTACTGTTTTCATGTTTAAGTGAAGCTCTCCTTGGAAGTCAGAGGTAGGACCAGGTGGGGATCTCATGGGGTGTCCGTGTTGCTGGAAGAGCCTTTCTGCTCGTTGGCAGCTGTCCCCGTGCCTGCGCTCCTGGCCGGCGGCCAGCGCTTGTCGCGTGCACGCCACAGGCACGGGCTTGGTCTCTGGAAGAGTGAGGTGAGTCTGGAGGGCGCTCTGTCTCCTGGAATACAGTTCGCAAAGAAGCACGTCACTTCTTTTTAAAAAAGGAAGTCTGATTATTAGCAAGAACTTGCGTGGGTTGGACTTTCGCAGTAAATGCGGTTCTGAGGATGTCAGCCGGGGAGCGAGTGAGGCACCAGTGTGATTTCCACTGGACTTTTAGGAAGAGGCCAGTGGGAGTCAGTGATTACAGCTGAGGGTACTGAGGGTGGCCAGGCTGCAGGCACTGGACTTCAGTCAAGGCAGCGGGCACCCCTGGGGCAGAGATGTCACCCTACCATCACTATCACCTGAGACTTCCGGCCCAGCAGGCTCCCCGGAAGAACTTTCAGAGCCCCTGGGAACTCTGCAGGCTGAACCGTGGGTTCAGATGATCACGTGGGCCACCATCCAGAAAGCAGCCGCACCTCCGAGGCCCTGTCTGAGAGACGCCCGTTTTGTTCGGTGCCCTCCCTGGAAGGTCTCTGCCCACAAAGGGCCCAAGACACTGACACTGGGCTGGAGGCAGGGAGCTGCGTCCCTATCCACCCTTCTTCTTCTGTCTGACTCTGCCGTTTATAAGCCAGGAGTGGAGACGTTGTGTCTTAACATCCCAGGATGTGGGCTTGAGTCTCACTGGTTCCGTTTGTGCAGATGAGGAAACTGAGGCCAGGAGAGCCAAAGTGTCCACAGATGACCTGCCAGCATCCTCTTGTGGCTCCTCCAGGCATCCATGGGCAATTGGCTTTTGCTCCATCTCCAGCAGGAGCATCTCAGCTTCCCATTGTGTCTGGCACCGACCAAATGCGGGTGAGGGTGGGAGACAGGCACCGGGGACAGGCAGAGGCCAACATGTGGCTGTGCCCAGAGCTGTGCTGCTGAGTCCATAAAACCCCAGAGGCCAGTGGCTCCAGGGTACGGTGCCGCACCGAGGTTAATGCTTTGTGGCCAAGACCGTCAGGCTTCAGCTCCCATCTTGCCCTTTTGTCTCCATGTGACTTTAGGGTAGATGTTCACCCATTTCTCTGCGCCTCATTCGCTCAGTGAAGTAAGAATGAGCTCCTCGTAGGCTTCTGGAGAGGACTGGATGTGCTGGCGTATGTGACAGTGTCAGGACGGCGGGCTGCAGGCTAACACTAGTCGGCATGTGGTTGTCATTGTCATCACGGCGTCCTTCTTGTTGGTCCCGCCTGCAGCTCACAGGCGAGCAGACGCCTGGTCAGCACAGTGCAGCTCCAGCGTTGGCCTCCCGAGGTCCCTGTGTCCAGCCCTCAGCACAGCTCCGCGCAGAGGGGAGGGCGGGGAGGCGCTCCTTGAACTCGCCCCATTCTCTTCTCGCCCCCAGAGGTTCTACGTGGCCTCCTCCCGGCAGCTGAAGCGCCTCGAGTCCGTCAGCCGCTCCCCAGTTTACTCCCACTTCAACGAGACCTTGCTGGGCGTCAGCGTCATCCGCGCCTTCGAGGAGCAGGAGCGCTTCATCCGCCAGAGTGACCTGAAGGTGGACGAGAACCAGAAGGCCTACTACCCCAGCATCGTGGCCAACAGGTGGGGCCCGGCCTCGTCCCTTCTTCCTGGGTGAGGGCGCCAGGCCAGACTCGGGCCCCTTTCAGAAAGGCAGTTGGGGCTTGATGGAGGAGCGGACAGAGAGCCATGGAGCAGGCGGGCCCTGGAAGCACTCAGCACCCCAGGCGTGTGCGTGCGGTCAGAGGGTCCCGTGGCCACACCTTTCTCTACCAGTCGGGAGTACACATCGGCCCCAGGCAGACTCAGGCAGCGGGGCTGCGTCCCTAGCTCTTGAGTGTTCTCTCAGCCGAGGGATTCTCACCCAACTCTGGGGGACTTGTGTCTAAGCAACTTCCTGACATTCGGGCGAGCTCTATGACGTTGCCATTTGGGGGATCAAGGCTGGTAGATTAGCCTCAGTGAAGAAAAGGGAAGATGTCTGCTGACTATTGACCTAACTCAGAACGGTGTTGGATTTATCCCTGAAATCGTATCCTCCTTTCTCGCTTGAGTTCTGACGTGTTTTTGGAGAGCGGGCTTCAAAAACTAGAAGAGGTAGCAATAGAGGGTCTAGCGTACCAGCGGCCAGGAGGCTGATCGACGGGTGCCCTTGTCTTCCCTGCAGGGTTTTGTTGCTGCAGTAATTATGCTGCACATTAATAGCTTCTGTGTACAGGTTCCCCGTCCCTTAGATGTCAGCATACCCTGCCCTCCACCACATCACTGAGTGTTCTTCCCCACTGTCCAGTGGGCTCTGCCACCATGTGCCCCCGCCCGCCCCATTCCCTGTCGGTCACCTCAGTTCTGTTGCAGATGTTCTGGGGCTGGTTTGTTTCATCTGTTCCTTTGTTTTGTCTATTCACGTTCCACCTGAGTGAGCTCCTCTGGTATCTCTCTTTCTTCTTTTGACTTGTTTCACTGAGCGTCATCCCCTCTAGATCCATCCATGTTGATTCAGATGACAGGGTGTCATCTCTTCTCAGGGCTGTGTCGTGTTCCATGGTGTCCGTGGACCACATCTTCTTGATCCATCCATCTGACGTAGGGCACATAGGTTATTTCTAGTTCTTAGCTGTTGTGAGTAGGGCTGCAGTAAACATTGGGGTACATACATCTCTGTGGATGGGGGCTTTTGCTCTTGCAGGATTTTTAAGGCATTTGTCAAACTCTGGGTCTGGCTGGGGGAGCAATCCATACCCATGGCGATCAGTCTGATTAGAACGTTAAAGTGAAAAATGATGTTGGTGCTATGTGGTGGCTTACAAAAGTTACCTTTAAGCCAACGCATTATCTGTGTTTTAAAAGGTAAAAGAATGTGTTTTTACCTTTCTTAAATGAGGCTGCTTGGGGTTTGGGAATGTAACAACTACATTTAAAATAGTTTTCTCCCTACTACCCCATGTACCCCTCTCTGCTGAGAGTTTATTTCTAATCAGTGGTGCCTCTCAGAGTGGATGATTTCTTAGTATTTAAGAATTTTCCCAGGCATCCTCTTTAAAAATGCTTACGTGGGTATATTTTAAAGATTTCAGTGAGAAACAAAGAGTTGGTTCTTAAGAAGGACAGACTTCAGTTTCCTGGGAAGACTCCTCCTGGAAAACTCTTAGAATCCCTGGGGTTGCCAGGTTAATGAGGAATGACGGAAGTTCTATCCCTTTGGTCACCCACCACCCTGTGTCCTACGAGGAGGGCTGGGAAGGCCATTGGGAAGTCATTTCAGTTAGCAAAAAGCCCCCTGCCCTTTGGGAACCAGAAACTGAGTCTCTGACAGGCTGAGTCCAGTGTGTGTCCGCCCATCAGCCCATGTCCCCGTGCAGGTGGCTGGCTGTGCGGCTGGAGTGTGTGGGCAACTGCATCGTCCTGTTTGCCGCCCTGTTTGCCGTGATCTCCCGGCATAGCCTCAGTGCAGGCTTGGTGGGCCTCTCCGTGTCCTACTCGCTGCAGGTAAGAGGGCGTGCTCCTCACTAGGGTTGTCCATCTTCTCGAGGGTGGGGGCCAGTTGTTTTGTTCTTGGGTCTTTGCTTGGAATCCTTGAGGGTGTGGGAGAGAGAGAGGGAGTGCTGAGTGGAGTTTGAGGAACTAGCCTAGAGCCCAGGTTCCACCTGGAGCCAGAGAGAAATCAGACTCATGACTGCTGTCCCTTGTCCGTCAAGGACAGTCCTTGATGGTCTGAGGATGCCTCCAACCACAACGAAATGCTTTTAATGCTATAAATGTTCCTCTCAGGTCTGCTTTAGCTGCCTCTGCTGAAGTTTGCTACATTGTGTTTTCCTCCATCATCTAGTTCAAAATATTTTCTCATTTCCTCTCTGATGACTGATGTGGCCCTGGGTTATTTTGAAGTGTGATATTTGCTTAAGAGATGTAATGAAGCAAGTTGGAGTGATGGCTGAACTTGGGGTTGCTATTTTCCATACCTTTTATATCTGGAATATCTCGTAATTCATAATTACCTCATTAAAGTAAAGCAGCTAACGGCCACTCTGGTAGCTCCATGTGACTCTTCTCACAGATCACCTCGTACTTGAACTGGCTCGTGCGGATGTCATCTGAGATGGAGACCAACATTGTGGCTGTGGAGAGACTCAAGGAGTATTCGGAAACCAAGAAGGAGGTAAAGAAACCCCCTGGCTGACCCCTCGCTCTTGCTCTTCAGTATGGCTTTACCCAGAATGTCCTCCGAGTCGCACCACATGCGTCCTCTGCCTCCAGTCGAGGGTGAGTTGGATACCCCACCAGGTCGAAGCCTGTCTCACTCGCCCAACAGCAGCATCTGCTTAGAAACAGCTGATTTTAGAGCAGAAAATTGGGTTGCAGTGTCCCAGCGTTCCCCCAATGTGAGGTACCCAGCCGCAAGATATCATACAACTGTGTCGTCAGGCGGCGAGGAGCTCTCCCTCTTCTGACTCACCATCGGGCCTCTGGAGAACATCAGAGAAAGTCCTGTCTTAGTGCCAGTAGGTCTTTGACACCCTGCTCGTGTCCCTTCAACAGACAGACAACAGCTCTCAGGCTCAGAGCCTTCCGCTGGCAACCTCTAACAGAGACGTCTGTGGTTTCCTTTGGGTTTTTTTCATTTTCACCCCCCGGTGCTGGGTCTTGAACTCAGGTGCTTGGACTTTATATGGCCTGTACCTCAGCTACTTCAACCGCCTGAGCAGCCTGAGCCTTGTTTTGTGTTATTTATGAGGGAAATTCTATTGCGAAAAATGAGACTAGTTTTCCTCTTTAAGTTTTTAAGTTAAGTGCAGATGACTTGCTTAAAAGTATTAAAAGTCAGTAACAGGAGAATCAGTGTCTGGATATGGCAGAAACCATGAATTGTCCAAAGTCTGGGAAACCCCGCAGTTATTGACATGAGCCGCCCTTTTGTAGACGGAGGAAGAGGGAGCTCAGGAGGGACGGTGGCCGACCCAAGGTCACATGTGACTGCACAGAACAGCTGCGGAGGAGCAGGACCCACACCTCTAGACTTTGATGCCATGTCGCCTCTCCTGACTGCCTTATTCTGCTTGCACATCACCACCTGGAGCAGGAGTGATGATGACAGTGATGAGGAGGATGAGGATGAGGATGATGCCGCCTGGATTCACCACCGTCCCCCCACTAGCATCAGTAATAATAGGGGGACACAGTGTACCCTTGTGGGGTGTCAGACACTGTCTTAAACTTAATTTCATTAAATATTTGCACAGCCTTATAACTTCTATTATCATCTCCATTTTACAGGTGAGGAAGTTGAGACACAGGTATTAGGTTACTGGCCCCAGATCACGTGACTTACAAAAACCGGCAGACCCGGGATTTGGTTCTGTGCCATGGTGTTACACCCTCTCAAGAAAATGCCCTTTGAGAATGAGACCAAGCCCTGCGTTAATCTCTTTCTCAAGGGATTTGTGGAGACGACCTAGTCCCAGTCCTTTAAAAGGCTCCCAGCGCCCACCTCCTCCGAGACCGTTATTCAGGGGGTGTGAGCGCCCCTGGTGGAAATAAGGTGCATTACACCAGGAGTTTGCGCTGAATTTATTTTCAGAGCGTTTGAGGTAAAGTTCACAGGCCATCCGATTCGCCAATTCGAAGTGTGAAATTTAATCTGTTTTTCAAATTTTATTGTTTTCACTTTTAGTTCTTAAGTTTTTAGAATGAAATGTATTTGAAAAAATACAAGAGAAAGTAAAGTTATCTTAGGGGCCTAGCACTTTGAAAAACGTGTACTTCTTTACATATTTATATGTTATTTACATGACACATGAGACAGTTCACCCCTTTCTTTCTAGTGCCGTCTTTTGCTCCTCCTGCACGCCCCCTTCATCTGCACACGGAAATTATAAAGCAGACATTTGCTTGTTGTGAGAACGAACTCAGGACCTTTGTGGGGAACAAAGACTCGCTGGCCAGCCCAGCGAGAGCCTGGGAGAGGCGGGCCCGTTTTCTCAGATGATTCCCTGTGCGAAGTCTCACACGCACATCCACTCACTGCTCCTCTGCTTCTCATTTCTTCTTCGAATGTACCGGCATAGTCTGTCGTCTGTGAGCCGCCTCCTCGGGCTTCACCCACTTCAGGCCAAGGCATTTCTGCCTCTGCCTCTAATGCTTGTCTGGGCCTCTTAGCGGGGCTGTGAGGCCCAGGGGGGCACCCCGCCCAGAGTTCTCAGCGCAGCACCCAGTGCTTGTGAGTGCTTCATAGATGTGCTGGTATTTTCAAGCTTCTGGAATGAGGCTGAAGCTCTTGCTTGAACGGTGACTGGTATTTTCTCTAGTTTTGTGCCCTTCTCTGCCCCAGGGCCACAGCACACCTTGTCTGTGTGGGCCAGTCCCTGGAGGGATTTAAATTTTCTGGAACCACAGCCCCCAAACCTGCCCTGAAGCAGCCCCATGCAGGCCTCGAAAATGCCCTCCTGTTCTCAGAAGCTCTTCAGAGAGGGGACTGTGTGACCTGGGGCAAGTTCCTGTCCCTCCCTCTCTGTGTCTCTGTTTCCTTGTCTGTCAACTGCAGATAATGAAAGGCCCCACACTTGGGATTGTAGTGAGGATTTGGTGAGATCAGGTGACAGATGATCTTGCCATGTCAGCTGCCCTTTAGACCTAGAACGTCAGGTCACTCTCCTCACCCTGTGTCTGTCCAGGGAAGACCGCTCTTCCACAGATAAGCCCATAAATATTGAGCACCCGTGCTGTGCTCCAGGCTGAGACATAGGCATGAACAAATAATAGAAGCTGTCCTCCTGGAGTGGATATCCCAACGGACCTTGAAGACAGGCCTTCGATTAAAAAATAAACACACACTTAAGATGCTAGGGGGTGTAAGCGCTCTGATGGGGACAGCCCAGATCTGTGAGGGAGCAGCAGAAGGGGCGTTTGGAAGTGTGTTCCAGGCAGAGGAGTGCACCTGAGGGTGTGTCCAAGAAACAGCCGCAAGTCAGGGTGGGCAACAGAGTGAGGCCGCAGGGGAGGCCAGCGCCTCCCCTGGAGCCTCAGGGGCCTGAGATGGGCTGGAGGGTCCTCACACACACCCCCCGCCCGCTGTGGCCACAGGCTCCCTGGAGAATCGAGGCGACGACTCCGCCCGGCACCTGGCCCCAGGCGGGCCGCGTGGAGTTCCGGGACTACGGCCTGCGTTACCGGGAGGACCTGGACTTGGTGCTCAAGCACATTAATGTCACCATCGAAGGGGGAGAAAAGGTGGGTGCATATCATCCCCTGCCAGGGCCTGGGGCTGCACCCCAGGGTGATGTCATGGCTGGTGGAGGAAAGCTACCGGGAGGGCGTCCCAGGGGGCTTGCCAAGCTGTAGCCCCAGGGCCGGATGAGGCCCAACATGCATTTGAAGAAAGGTCTGAGTAAGTCTCAAATATGGAAAAGTCTGAGGTGTTTTACATAAAAAATCCATTTCTTGCTGCTCTTCTTAAAAGACGGGGCCTCCGGCAACGCTGGGTTCGTACTCCCCACTTGACTCGTTCTAGACAAATGGGAGCCTCCCCGTGACCCTGATCCCTCCCTGGCAGGCTCCTAGAGCAGTGTCATCACCACTGCGGTACAGTCAAGGGACGTGGGAAATTGCCGGGATTTGGACTTGTCCCGGGTCCAGCCTGCTCCAGGAATTAGTCCTTTATCACCTGAGACCGCCGACCCTTCTTGGGAATCAGGCCGAGTTTTCCGGGCCGTTTGCCCGTTTGCAGCACCCGTTTCCTCTCTGAACATGTGCATCTGTGGAACTGTCCCCACTGCAAGGCTCAGAATGTGCCAGTCCCTCAAGAAAATGTCTCTAACTTACAACAAGGGGAAGAGCAGAGTGCGACTTTTCCCCTGGACTCTGCTCTGGGACATGTGTCAGGGCGGAGGAAGCCCATCTCTAGGAGCCCAGAGAAGGGGGCTGCAATGGATGGCAGGGGTGTAATCATTGCCTTTGAATGGGGAGCCCAGTCTCCTCCAGGATAAGTGGGACCAGGGTGTATCCATACCCTTCTGCTCCCTGAGCTGGGCCGGAGGGGAGGTTGTGCAGGGTCTCTTTGAATCTTTGAGGTATTTCAAGACATCAGGGTGGGAAGCTCACCGTCAAAGGAGCGGGTGATGGTACACTGATTGTGATGACATCATCTTGTGTTTCAATAGCAGACTGGATGAGCCCTGCTGGATGCCTGCCTCCTGGGGCGGGGGGGGCGGTCTCTGCTCATTAGAGTCCAAGAGCGGACTCTAATTTTAATTGATAAAAAATTGCTCATAAGAGAAGGGAGTCCTTTTTTTTAATTTATTTTTATTGTAGTGATTATTCTACACATTAGAATAATTTCCTGTGTACAGATTACCCATTTCTTAGCTATATGTCAACATACCCTGCCCTCCACCAAGTCACCAAGTGTTCTTCCCCATTGTCCACTGGGCTCCACCACCATGTGTCCCCGCCCCGCCATTCCCTCTTGGTCACCTCAGTTCTGTTGCAAATGTTTCAGGGTTGGTTTTATTTCGTCTGTTTCTTGGTTTTGTCTCTTCATATTCCGCCTGTGAGTGAGAATCATCTGGTTGCTATCTTTCTTCTTTTGACTTGTTTAACTGAGCATCATCCATGTTGTCACAAATGACAGGGTGTCATCTCTTCTAAGGGCTGTGGTATCCATTGTGTATATGGACCAAATCTTCTATCCATTCATCTGACGTTGGGCACTTCGGTAATTTCCAGGTCTTAGCTGTTGTGATAGGGCCTCAGTAAACACGGGGATGCAAACATCTCTGCGGATGGTGCTTCTGTGTCTTTGGGTAGATCCCCAGAAGTGGGATGATGGGATCACATGGGATTTCCATCTTCAGTGTTTTGAGGCATCTCCAAACTGTTCTCCATGGGGGTCGTACCAATTTGTACTCCCACCAACAGCGTAAAAGTGTTCCCTTTTCTCCACATCCTCGCCAGCATTTGTTGTTTCCAGATTTTTGGATAATAGCCAGTCTTTCAGGGGTAAGGTGATATCTCATTGTTTTAATTTGCATTTCCCTGATAGCCAGTGAGTAGGAGCATATTTTCATGTGCCTGTTGGCCATCTGTAGATCCCCTTCAGAAATGAATTACCTGTTCTTCTGTCGTTGAGTTTTATGAGTCCTTTGTATGTTTTAGATATTAAGCCTTTGTTGGAAATATCAAATGCAAATATCTTCTCCCAGTTAGGTTTCCTTTTGGTTTTGGTTTTCTTTTGTTGTGAAGAAGCTCCTTAGTTTGATGTAGTCCCAGTTGTTTATTTTTCCTTTTGTTTTCCTTGATGGTAGAGCTGAGTCCCCAAAGGCTTCTCTATGACCGATACCATGAAAGTCTTTCCTATGTTGTCTTCTAAGAGTGTCATGGTTTCTGGTCTTACATCCGCGTCTCTAATCCATCGTGAGTTATTTTTTGTGAACGGCGTAGAGAGTGGGGAGTCCTCCCTGACCCTTGGCCACAGTCCCCCCACGGGGGTGCCTCGGGAAGCTGACGAGGGAGAGAGGGCTGTGGTGGGAGTTGGGTCAGCCTGATGGCAGGCTGCTCTGAGGTGGAGACCCGAAATGAGGGCCCAGGGGGGCGGTGGTGGGCAGGAGGAGGCCCCCAGATACCAGCATTCCCGCCTCCCCCCGTCCCTTGCCCCCAGGTCGGCATTGTGGGCCGGACGGGAGCCGGGAAGTCCTCCCTGACCCTGGGCTTGTTTCGGATCGCCGAGTCTGCCGCAGGAGAGATCGTCATCGACGGCATCGACATCGCCAGGATTGGCCTGCACGACCTCCGCTTCAAGATCACCATCATCCCCCAGGTGGGGCCACGGGTCCTGCGTGCAGCTCGCGGCCATCACACCGCTTTCGGGACACCTGTCAATCTGTGCCCACTTTATTCTTTTCAGTGAGATGGTGCTGTGTTTCTTCTCCACCGAATCTCCTCCGGGCGTATAAATCACAATGGGAAATAGCCAGACATTGTTCTTTCACCCCTGCCCCCACAAAGGCAGATTCCTGGGCTCGAATGGGATCCGCGAGGTGCTGGCTTCTGTGCCAGAGACTCTAACCTTCCCGAGAGCTGGGCAGGAAATACCGCTTTTGCTAGAGCGGTTGCTCTGGGGGGTTCCCGAATGTGTTGCCCTTTGGTGGCGTTTCCCCTGAGATTTCTTCTAAGGTGCACAGCACTGTATGGTTAGGGACCAACTGCTCAAACGACATCTCCCTGCTAGGAGAGTCTCAACACATTTGCATACTGAAAACTGGGAAAGAAGTCCTGAACATCTGTCTGTTTTCTTTTGCTTAATTCTGGCCGGTTCAGGCTAATTTGCCTCCTCATTCACGTCACTAGAAGTGCAAGGAGCCCGCTTTCAGCAAGGCTGGCGGAGTCGTTTGTCTCCCCTCTTGACCCGTGTCCACCCCCACACGCCGCCCACTGTCTTCTCTCTGAACAGGACCCCGTTTTGTTTTCGGGCTCCCTCCGCATGAACCTGGACCCGTTCAGCCAGTACTCAGACGAGGAAGTCTGGACGTCCCTGGAGCTGGCCCACCTGAAGGACTTCGTGTCCACCCTTCCCGACAAGCTGGACCACGAGTGTGCGGAAGGCGGGGAGAACTTGAGGTGCGCAGGGGTGGGCCCCCGGTTCCGCCTCCTCGGGGTTTGCCGCTGTCGGACGTGCTGTGAGTCCCCACTCTGCACAGATGAGCCGTCGGTCTCAGCTTCTCAGAGGCAACATTTTCCTCTGTCCAGCGGGTTTCGGTCCTGCTCATGTGATTCTGAGGTGTGATTGGGTGGCCTTTCTTTCACCCGCTCCACCCAGTAGAGAGGCTCTGCGTACATAGGCAGCAGACAGCCCTGCACCCCCTCTGAGCCCCCAGCCCCACTGCCTTAGGTCCCCAAGGACCCACCCTTGCACCGGCAGCTGGAGCTCAGGCCTGGCGCTGCAGGGAGCGCCACGTCCCCTCCGTGTCTGTGGTCAGTGCCGGCTCGGTTTCCGTGGCCACGACAGCCCCGCCACCCAGTCTCGGGTGTTTCTCCCCAGAGGCCACTCAGCCAGGAGGTTCTGCTGGTCTTGGCCGGGCTCACTCGTGGCTGGGGGTCTGCTGGATGGTGGCCGATCTACACCTCTGTGGGGACAATTAGGCTCTGCCTCTCGTGTCCCCTGTTCTCCCACGCATCAGCCCAGGCACAGTATTGTGGCCATGACCGAAGTGTCAGAGCCCCAGTGTGCTTCCCAATTCAAGACTCTGCCAGCCCTCGTGTGCCACATCCTATGGCCAGAACCATCCTGTGCGGGCCTCGAGAGGCAGGGACTTGGGGCCATTTTCACTGGTACATCACCTGTGCCGAGCTGGTCAGGTATTTGAACCTCACTGCTGAGCCCTGTGTCAGAATGACCACGAGCTGCTTCTGGCTCAGCAGGAGGACCCTCTGGTCCTAGCGCTGTCTGCACAGCACCGGCTGTCTCTTCTTCCCACCAGCGCCTGCGGGACTTGGGTCAGTGGTGGTTTTAACAGTGTTTCCTGGTATTTTTCTCCCTGTCAAGCGTGGGACAGCGCCAGCTCGTGTGCCTGGCCCGGGCCCTGCTGAGGAAGACAAAGATCCTCGTGTTGGATGAGGCCACAGCGGCCGTGGACCTGGAAACAGACGACCTCATTCAGTCTACGATCCGGACGCAGTTCGATGACTGCACCGTGCTCACCATTGCTCACCGGCTCAATACCATCATGGACTACACCAGGTGACGCCCGGGGCACTGGCCCCGCCTGGCCCTGCCTCAGGCACTGGGGACTCAGCAGGGAGCTTCAGATGAGGACCCTTTCTAAGGGACCTTCTAGGTTGAGGAAGGGTGGACAGGGAGGCAGGCAGACCAGTAACAAATACCAGTGAGTTAGCTGGAAGGATTATATAAAAGGCGATGGACTCGTGAGTCCCAGAGGCAGTGTCCAAGGACCTTGACTAGACATGGGGACTGAGGGGGGACAGCCAGTGTGAAGGCAGCTGCAGCAGCCTTAGCAGAAGGTCTTAGGGGCCTGGGCCGAAGTGCAGTGACTGGGGCTTTCGAGCGCATGCGGTGCCAAGCCCTTTGCCCACCGTCTCACAGCTGCCTCCCATCCCTGACAGGGTGATCGTCTTGGACAAAGGAGAAATCCAGGAGTGCGGCACCCCCTCCGAGCTCCTGCAGCAGCGAGGTCTCTTCTACGGCATGGCCAAAGACGCCGGGCTGGTGTGATCCCCGCAGCTGGTCCCCGGTCGCTGCACCAGCACTGAGCCGGCCCCAGGGAACCCAAGCCTCCAGCACTGAAACCAAAACAATCCCAAACACCAAAACACACGCCACAGCTGCTGCCTGGCCCCGCCGCCTGGCGTCGGCCATGAAGAAACAGGAGACACAGATACAGTGCGGCCCGCCCCACGCACCCTGCTCGTGGGACTCCCAGGATGCACACGCGCCCGTGGTGCTCTGCGTGGAGGTCTCAGCAGCCAGACTTCCAGAGAAATCAGTTGCGTATCGTAGGCTAGTGACCAAATCCAGCCAGCTGCCTCATGTCTCCAGCCAAAGTCTGTGGATCCCAAGGCTTCGAGGAACCCTCGCCCACGGCTCTCCCAGCACCTGCTCTCCCCGGGAGCTGCCGCGTGGGCACGGTGAGGTCGTTCTCACCCCAGGCAGCGTCGCGCGCCTCTCCCCCACCATCTGGTCAGCCCTGTTTACTCAGTGGGCACCGGCTCCCAGCTCCGCGTCCGGCAGGGCTGGACTTGGCCTGGGCAGGGGCAGCTTCGTGCCTGCCTGCCACTCATCGATGCACCTTCAGGCCTCGACCGCAGGGTAGGGCGCACCCCTGAACACGGTGCCCACTGCACCCTCATTCACCCCTTCTTCCTGCTAGTCTTTTCCTTCTTCCCTTCTTCCTTCTAGCAGGAACCTCTCGGTCCCGGAACGAGGTCTGCTGGCGCTTGTGTTCAGCGCCAAGAGCACTGCAGACCGCCCAGTTAGACCGAAAAGAGCCCTGTTGAGTCTCTGGGTTTTAGATGGTGATTCCTCCCCCAGATCTGCTCTGCTGTCAAGGTGCAGTGTGGACAACTGGACGTTTCGTTCCTGAGTCCCTCCTAGGACCGGAAAAGACGCGAGTCATGAATCTTCCATGACTGTGTGCTTGGCTTTGTTTTTGGTTTGGGTTTTTGTTTTTTTTTTTTTTGAAGACCTGCTCCAGGGAGAGAAGGCCTCGAGACTTTAATTTCTTTGGAGAAAGTATGTGGCTGAGAGCAGCGTCTGCAGGGCACAGCCGAGCCCCAGCCCTGGCAGTGGGTCATGTGTTTTGGAAGAAGAGAGAGAAGTGAGATCTTTCAGACACCAAAGTGAGGCCCCCAGACTAGAGAAAGGTCCCCACTGCCCAAGATTCATATGTGCTGTGAACCACGTTCCTGACGTCAGACCCAGAAAAGCATCTTTCTTCTTTTAGGTAAAAATACATATTTATTTTTTGTAAGTTATACCATTCTTTCACATTAGAAAAGCCAAGTTTTTCTTGGGTATCTTTTTGTAATGACTTACACTGGAAATGAGAACATTTGCAAGTAATTTACAGTAAAAAAAATATTTTATGTCTTTCTAAACGGCTGTTCTCTTTTTTTTGAGTTATTGGGAAAAGTTCTGGCAGACTCCTGCAGGGGTCAGCCTGGCACACCCTTGGGTCTGCTGCTGTTCTCTCCCTTTGACCACTGTGTTGTCTCTGAGGGGAGCAGTTGTTGGAAATGGTGCCTCAAGGTTAAGAATTGGGGGGCTCAGCCTGGCACAGTGGACAGAGCCTGGGCTTTGGGTCAGACAGACCTTGGTTTGAGTCCTGCCCTTGTCATTTTCTGGCTGTGTGACCCTGGGCAAATCACCTAGTCTCTGTACCTCAGTTGCTTCATCTGTAAAATGGGGCCGATTATTTCTGCCTCTTGGAATTGTCGTGGAAATGTGCAGTGATGTGTGGGCATGTGTCCCTGATAACATTTGAAGACACAGGCAAGGCACACATCACATGTGGCTCAAGTGCCCTTGAAATCCTGTGTATCCGTCAGGATAGGGTTGGCGGTGCTGCATGACGAATTAGCCTTAAAGTCTTCAGAGATGAGCACGTGGGTTTATTTCTTCTCGGACGTTTCTTCATGAGGGTTAGGTACCTCTCCTGAGTCCTCCAGGCTGTTCAGGTCTGTGGCGTGACCTCTCACGGCTGCTGTCCCGATCACCAGAGCAGGGACAGGAAGGATGGACGACTTGCTGCCACTCTTCAGGGTCTGGTAGTCACTCCTTTCACAGCCTGTTGTCTGGGGCCCCAACCAAGCTACCAAGGAGGCTGGAACATGCAGGGGTGTGTTCAGAATAGAAGTGATGGTGCTTGTGGAAGTGGTTTCTGAATCTGGGGAGCAGGGTGGTGGGGCTGGGCTGGTGGATTTCTGAGTTTGAATTGGCAAGAGTGTGGATTCTGAGGGATGCCTGTATTGGGGAAGCCTCCGTTTCTGCCACACCCCACACCGTGTACCAAGCGTGCCGTTGGAGTGTCCCAGCACCTCAGTTTCTCCCCCACATAGCTGTGCCCCAGCTGAAATCACTGCCTGCCTTCAGGGTCAGAGACGCTCCGAGAAGACGCCGGGGAGGTTATTGGCTCTAGAAATGGGGACAGTCCGCCCTCCAGCCACAGGTCCACATGACTCAGCCGACCACGGGCTGGAAATCCATGTGCGTAGCTCAGCCCACGGAGGTTGGGGCTACGCTGAAGGCGCACAGGCTTGTTTCTTGTCTTGATTCCGAGCATACAGTGTGGCAGCCGTTTACATTAGATGAGCTGGAAGTAATCTGGAGACGATTCACAGTACGCGGGAAGAGAGGCTGCATCCAGACACCGTGCCATTTTACATACGGGACTTCGAGTGCCTTGGATCCTGATGTCCTGATGATGTCCTAATGGCGTCCTGAAACCCCACTGTGGCATCTGGAGGTTCGGTGCGGCTCTGTCTCCAAGCTTGACCCTGAGCATTAAAATCCCAGGTCGGACCCTAAACGGGCCTGAGTGGGTGTGAGTGGTAGGACAGCGGGGTGCGTGGGAGCCATCCCAAGTTCAGTCTGGTCAGGAAGGGGGCGCGGGTGATGAGGGAGGCCTGGCACCGGCGCATCCAGTGGTGGTTTAGCGAAGGAGAAAGTGGGGACGTGAGCTTGGTGCGCGCCTGCCGCATGCCGGGCCCTGGGCTCGGCGCTCCTTGCGGGAAGGGCTCCCGGGCCAGAGGGAGTGGGGAACAGCCCGAAGGCCAGTGTCATTCTGCTGGTCGGCCCTCACTCGCCCCTACAACCTCCTAAACACCAGAATCCCTCCACTTCGGCCTTGGTGCCACACCGGGCCCTGCTCCATCATGTCCCCATGTCCCTGCAGCAGCAGCCTCAGTGGCCTCCCTGCTTCTGCTCCTAACCTCCCTGCCCCACCCCCATACAGCCTGCTCTTGACCCAGCAGCCACAGGGACCCCATGAAACCTCCATCAGCTCGGTGGTTCCTGTCAGCCCCCCTGCGGCCCCTCCTCAGGGTGGCAGCTGGGCTCTGCTCCCGTTCTGGCTTCAGAGGAGGACAGACATGCCTCTATCAGGGACACAGGTGCAGAAGAGATAGACAGGCCTTCCCTGGCCAGCGCCCCTCAGTGGACCCTTTAACCTCCCCACATCCCTCCATCATGCAAACGCCACCCAGGCCTGCTCCGTCCTTGGTCAGTTCTCCCACTGGGAGCGGGGACATTGTCATTAACCCCTTTTACAGATGAGGAAACTGAGCCAAAGCATAAGTGGTGATCTGAACCCGGGCAGAAGCGACACTTGTCTTGCCTGATGCACCAGCAGATCGATTGCAGGCAGAAGTAGCCGTGGCTGTGTGTTTGGCAAACTCGGGTCCATCAGGACACGAGCTCTTGCATGGGCGACGTTCTCCAGGGAGTGTGTGCTGGGAGCCAGTGCCTGAGGGCACCGCTAAACTAAGTGGCTGTTTGAGCGAGCCCAGGGCCCCTTGGGGACCAGCCCACAGGTCTGTCCAGGGCCACCCGGGCCATTATCCTGGACCTCCGGCCTCCAACAGCGGGCTCCACATCAGCCTCGGTCTTGAGGGCTGATGTGTGGACAGAAAGGCTCTGGTGTTGCAACTGCTGCTTCTTCCCCTAGACTGGAATTTGGTTTTTAATCACAAATGTATGAGCTGTGCCTGGACTGGAGCACATTCTCCCAGTGGGGGTGAGGGGCAGGCAAGGAGTCCTGGCTGCTCCCCTCCCTGAGTGTGCACTGAGCGGAGAGCACCCCGTCCTGGGGGCCGGGGCTCACTTCAGAGGCGCTGCTGGGTCATCTGCAGCGGGGAGGAGCCTGGTTCTCTGCCCTGGCTGCGCGCTGGACGACGTGGGGCACAGACGGAGAGCACTGTGCTGGGGCAGGGGGCGCTGGGTGTGGCTGCAGACCGTGAACAGGAGGCGCCCTGTGGTGACAGCCGTGTGTCTGACTGTGGAGGTGGATGCAGGAGTACATGTGCATAGAAGTACACGCATGCACACGCGTGTGCACACACGCACACCCATGAGTACACAGAAAATGGGACAGCTAAACACATTCTTCAAGATATTGGGGCAGCAGGGCACACAGGGACTCTGGATTGTTTACAACTGCGTGTCAATCTGTAATCATCTGGAAATTAAAGGATTAGTGAGTAGAAAGCACACACATGGCTGTTCCAGCTCCAGCGTCAGGGGCTCTGACCGCGATGCTCTGCGGGGAGCCTGGGCCGGCAAGTCTCTGAGGCCCCAGAGGGGTCCAGTGGGCACCGAGGGCCGCTGTCAACCTGGGCTCCAGTGTGGACTGGGCTGGGCAGGCCGACCTGGGCCTTGCCGCCGCAGGGGTCTGTGATGATCCTTTCTCTGTCATCTTCCTCCCAGACAGCAGAGAGGCATCTAGATTCAATACTGTGGTGCCACCGAGGGCCCTGGGGTCACTCCCATCTCCAGGGCCTAGTGGCCTTTCCAGGCGAACGGGCAGCCCAGCTCAGAGCAGGCCTGACTCCTGCGCCAGTCGGTGAAACAGGCCCCTCTGGGCCAGCAGCTGGGCCGGGCTTCCGCTCTCCACCACCTGCCCCTTGTCCATGACCAGCACCCTGCAGGGGAGAGAGAGGGAGACGGGCAGCTCTCTGGACAGCAGCCCAGGCACTCGCGCACTGAGTGCCTAGCATGTCTGTCCTGAGGCTCCTGGTGAGACTGTTCTATGTGGTTCCCTGACCCGACAGCCATGTTGGAAGCACAGCCTGGGCAGGTGTCTTTGGGCTCACCCAGCCCCTCTGGGCATCAGTCTTGCCACCTGTACAATGGGCCCATGATGACCCATTCCGGTCCCTTCTAGCTCTGAACCTGGCTGCCTTCCTCCGCGTCTGCTGGGCGCCCTGGGCCGGCTGGGGCAGGCGCTTACCTGGTGCAGCCCATCACAGAGCGCAGGCGGTGGGCGATGAGCAGCACTGTGCAGCGAGCAAACCAGTGCCCGAGGTCAGCCTGCATCTGTAGCTCTGTTCCTGGGTCCACAGCAGCTGTGGCTTCATCCAGGATGAGGATCTGGGTTTTCCGAAGAAGGGCACGAGCCAGACACAGGAGCTGCTTCTGGCCCACGCTAGGGATGAGCGAGACAGTCAGGGGTGTCAGGATTTGTCAGGCCTCCCCCAGGTGGGTCCCTATAACAGCGGCAAAAGCTGGGGTGCATGCGTGGGCCCCCACATGGGGAGGCCCCAGCCCTCAACGCTGGTAGGAATCCCTATCCTATTTTTTTTTAAAGGACAGGTGTAGGCAGGAATAAAGATGAGTGGGCAGCCACGAAGAGGGAGGAAGAAGAAGCACTTTATTCAGTTTTTATTTAGTTGTTCATGCTGGTTGCTTTCCCTCTGGACCCGGGACCCGCGGGACTCGAACCCAGGAGGTGACTGACCTAACCACTGCTCCACCAGAGTGCACCTAACCTGCCCTTTAAAAAATATTTTTTAAAGAGGAAAGAAGAGCGAAAGAACAGAAAGAAGCATCTTTCATTCTTTTTTTTTTTTTTTTTTTTACCCCAGTCCTGGGTCTCAAACCTTTGTCCTGGAACTGGAACTTTGAGCTTTACGTGGTCCGCACACCCGTGTCTCAGCAGCCTGAGCCGCAAGGGCATACCCTAATGCTGCCATTTTTGAGCAGGGTGACTTTAGTTATCTAAACCCTCTGTGCCTTAGTTTCCCGCCTGTGAAGTGGCTGTTTCTTTTCCTGCAGTCTTCACCAGGAGCCCGGCGCAGTCGGCGTGCCTGTGTATATCCAGGCTCAGTTCTAGGAGCACAAAGGAGGCGCTGTTGATGAGCCCTTCCTCGCGGGTGGGAAGGCGGTGAGTCTCAGCTTGTCACGGAGCTTCTGTCATTCCCATTGCAGATGGGGACACTGAGGCTCAAGATGGCCTGGCCAGCGATATCCCAGACCCTGGAGACATAAGGGCCCTGGGCTGCGCTGCGCTGAGCTCTGCTCCCTCTCGTCACCCTGCACAGAGGAGCGTCTCTGCAGAGAACCAGGATCTACTGTGGGCCTGGGCCGGTCTCAGGCCTCAGACCCCAGCTCCGTGAGGGCAGATTCCCGAGAGGCAGGCTGTGAGGAGTAAGTGGACATTTATTGTGTCTCTCACGCCAGGCTCACAGCAACTTTACTCGTCTGTCAATCCTCACAGGTAGACAGCTGCTAATGGTCCTGTTGTACAGAAGAAACTGAGGCACAGAGGATGGTGTAACTTCCATGCCTAAGGTTTTGCCTTGAGAAAGTGTAGGCGCCTGGACTGGACACTGGGCTGTGTTCTCAGTCACCACGCGATGCTGTCTCATTCGTGCACAGAAACCGTTATATCCGCGCCCGCACCCTGACACTTGGGGGCAGCTGGGTTTCAGAATATAGACTATCTGTTTTGCTTTTTTAAAGGAAAGGTGCAGGCAGGAATGAAGGTGGGCAGGCCGGCAGGCAGGCCGGAGAGAGAGGAGGAAGAAGCACTTTATTTTATTTAGTTGTTCATGTTGGTTGTTCCCCAGCAGCGCCGGGGTGTGAACCTGGGTCCTTAGGGTGTCTGTGGATTGTTCTGGGCCGAAGGCAGCAAACCTAACCCCTCCACCAGCACAGCTTGCCTCCAGAATGTCTGGATTGTTACGAGGCCACACGGATAAACCTGTGCTCACAGCAGCACTATCCTAATAGCCAGAGTAGGAAAGCCTAAGTGTCCATCGACAGATGAAGGGCTGCGTCCACGGCGGGCTGTGTGTGCAGCGGAACAATGTTCAGCACTAAAAAGGAAGGAAATTCTGACCCAGGCGAACCAGGGGTGAACTTGGAGAACCAGCACCATCTGCTAAGCAGAACAAGTCAACCACAAAAAAGACAAGTGCTGCCCCTCAGATGCAGCGTCGAGACAGAATGGTGAACTCACGGAAGAGAGAATGGTGGTCGCCGGAGGCAGTGGGGAGGGGACTGAGAAGGCTCGTTTTAAAGGGCCCGAGTTTCAGTTTGGCAAGAGAAAGAAGCCCTGGAACTGGATGGGACAACCATGTGACTGAACTTAATGCCACTGAGCTATACACTTAAACATGGCAGAGGGTGGATGTTATGTGTATTTTACAATTAAAAAATGTTAAAGGCATGCGCCATATGTTTCATCCCCAGGAAGCATGGGATGAACGCCCAATCTCAGTATTTTTTCAGCAAAACAAATATTAAGTGGACCCATAAAGACTACAAGTAACCTCGTGTCAGTGAGGTGGCGTTTTTGCCCCCAACTTAGGAAACGGATCTAGAAAAAAGCAACTTGGTATTTGAAGATGGAGTGGCGGTTGCTGACAAAGGCTGGGGCTCAGATGGTTTTTCACGGATCGGGATTGCTCGTCCTGACTCCTCTGTGGGGCAGGCGGACTGCCCTGGGGCAGGTCTTGGCCACCCGCACCCCACCGGGCTGGCCGTGGTGGGCCCTACCTCAGGTCGCCGCCCTGGTCGGCACACTCGTGCTGCAGCTGGCCCGGCAGGCTGGCCACTAGGGCTTTGAGCTGCACCGTCTCCAAGGCCGCCCAAATGGCCTCGTCCGAGTGCTCGTGGAGCATGTCAAGGTTCATCCGCAGAGAGCCGGGGAACAGGATGGGGTCCTGGCCGGGAGGCATCCGGTCACAGCCTGCCAGCCACGCCTCCCACCCCTGCCCGTCGTGGCCCGGCCTCACCTGGGGGATGATGGTGATCCTGGACCGCAGTGTATGCAGCCCCACATCGGCGATGGGGACCCCGTCGATCCAGACGCCGCCCTCGGCTGCCTCCAGCAGTCGCAGCAGGCCCCCCGCCAGGGAGGACTTACCGGCGCCTGTCCTGCCAACGATGCCCACCTGCCCGGGGAAGGAGGGCAAGACGCGTTGGACCAGGCCTGGTCGAAGAAGACAGGCCATAGCCCCGGAGGGTCCCTGGACACCTCTTTGAGCCACGTGTCCGTGGTACCCGACATCCGTCTATGTTGTCAGCCCACCCTTCCATATATCCATCCATCACTCCACCTAATCTCCCTCATCCTGACATGTGCCCGTATTTCCACCATTCCCTCCCACCCTCCTGTCACATCTCTATCCTTTCTCTGTCTCCATCTCTGCAGCCCTCCCACCCTCCATCCACGCCCCGTCATCCTGCATCCTTCCTCTCATCCCCATCATTCTGTTCATGCCCCATCCCTCTGTTTGTCTCCATTCTTCTCTCCATCCCTCCCCTCCTTCCTTCCACCCCCTTTTTACATCCATACCCCCATCCTTCTGTCCATCTTTTATCCTTCTATGTTGACACCCACCAACTTTCTATCTAAACTCCCACTCTTCCTTTTATCTCTCATTCTTCCATCTATGCATTCTCCATCATATACCCCCGATCCTTTCTTCTACTGCTCATCTTTTCTTCCACTTCATCCCATCCATTCATCCATCCATCATCCATCCCATCCATCCACCCCCTCCATCCATCCATCTGTCCATCCATCCATCCATCCATTCCTCATCCTTTCTTCCATCCTTATCTCTCTTGCTCACTGTTGCATGTTTAGTAACTGACACATGGATGGGGGTGGGGGGTGGTTCTCAAATTTAATAAGTGAATGACAGATGTGTGTCTGTGTGTCACTTCATTTTATGACAGGCACTCTTTTAGACTTTAGGAATACAGAGATTTAGTGTCTGTTCCAAAGGGCTCCCTGTTGCATCTTGGAAAGATGATAACTGAGTAAACTTAATTTGAATGTAGTGTGTTGAGTAAGCACCTTCTATAATCAAGCTCCAGACATCTAAAGATGGAGGGAGGGAAGGAGACGCTGTTCACATTGCCTGGAATATGGGTTGATATGGATAATCAGAGAGGGCTTCATGGAAAAGGGGACATGAATGAATCTTGAAGGATGAGTATGAGTGTGGGGACAGAGAAGATTTTGGGCTGTAAGCTCACTGAGGACAGCACCTCCTGTCCATATGTCCCAGCCACAGCTGCTCCACAAAGCTGACTAAGCCCTGGGAGAGTAACGAATGAAGAGGACAAGTAGGCAGGGCCTCAAAGGCCAAGTTCAGGAGTTTGGGCTTTGCCCTGAGGGAGGCTGGCAGCAGGGGAGAGCTCAGACCCAGATCACCAGAGAGGGTGAGAGGTGCTGGGACGGGAGGCTGGGGACCCAGAAGGGGGCCTGGAGCAGTGGAGGGAGGGGCTGGAGAGGGCAAGCTACAGGGAGAGTATCACTGGGTTGGGGGGCAGTGTGGGGAAGGTTCTGAGTGGGCATCTTTAAAGTGGGATAATACTAGCTCTTCCTCATCAGATTCTTCTCAAAGTAAAGATGAAATAAGAATGAATCAAAGCCATCATCTTGTGTCCTGTGAGGTTTTGCTGGGGTTTATCTGTTTATTATATTCCACACGAGTGAAACCATCCTATATTTCCCTTTTTCTTTCTGACTTATTTCACTTAATATGATACCTTCCAGTTCCATCCAGGTTGTTACAAAGGGCATAATTGTGTTTTGGGGGGTTTGTTTTCTTTTAAGTAGCTGCATAGAATTTCATTGTGAATATATACCACAGCTTCTAGATTAAGACGTAATTCCAGTATCCTAAAATGAATATAATATCATGAACAAAAGAATAATGACTGACTATTAAAAGGAAAAAAAAGAATGAATTCAAGCATGGTAAACACCTGTGCCCTAGTGCTATGTGCTGGACACTGTTCCTCAAAGGCTCCATGTCTTACTAACTCAGATGGATTTCACAACAACGCTATGAGGCTGGTATTATTCCCATTTTACAGATGGGAAAACTGAGGGAAGAAGTGGGTTGGGGGGAGGTGAGAAGTTCATTTTAGGGTGCAGTGAGTCTGAAGACAAGGGGACCCGAGATGTGGGGTTGGCAGGGGAGGCTGGAGCTCAGCACACACTCCGGGGTGACATCCAGCCTGGCCCTGCCCTGAGGCCTTGCGGGTAGCCCTGGGGCTCAGCTTTTTGAGGAGGAAGTTGTGGGAATGCTGCTCACCTTCTCTCCTGCGTGAATCTTGAAGGACACGCCCTTCACAGCCAGCGAGAGCTCAGGGCGGTACCTCAGCCCGAAATCCCGGAACTCTATCTGCCCCCCATGAGGCCAAGGGGGCCGGGCTGCGCAGCTGGGCAGCTTCCAGGGTGCCTGAGACAGGAGGGGGCACTGAGTCAGAGAGGCCTTTCTCCCAGGTCTCTGCAGATAACTCACCTCTCTGGGCCTTGATTTCCTCTTCTGTAAAATGGGCATGCTTACTGCTATTTTTCAGAGCTGTTATGAGGCAAGACTAAAAGCAAGTAATATCTGGTATCATACAAACAGTGATGAGACTGGCTACTCCTCATCTGTGATTAATATCATTGTTATTAGCCACTGTTCATTGTCAAATCATACTCTCTCTTCCTCTAGTAGGGTAGACGTTCTCCTTTGTCTTTGTGAAGACGGTGTAGGGGAGACTGATGTCCTCTACTCGTCCTGTGACCTAGAACATGTCCCTCCACTCCTCTAAACCTTGGTTTCCCCATCTGTGAATTGGGACTAAGCAGAGAGCATGAGGTGAGTGTTTATGGTGTGCCGGACACCATATGATTCCTTTATTGGGGGGTCTCATCTGATCCTCCTGGTCCACCCAGCACTATTCTGCTGCTGGGTTTCTGTAGTGTGTCACCATCATGTCACCATCATGGCCTGTGTCTGATGCTGCTGTCAGGTCACCATCATGGCCTGTGTCTGGGATGCTGCTACATGTCACCATCACGGCCTGTGTCTGGGATGCTGCTACATGTCACCATCACGGCCTGTGTCTGTGATGCTGCTACATGTCACCATCATGGCCTGTGTCTGATGCTGCTACATGTCACCATCACGGCCTGTGTCTGGGATGCTGCTACATGTCACCATCACGGCCTGTGTCTGGGATGCTGCTACATGTCACCATCATGGCCTGTGTCTGGGATGCTGCTACATGTCACCATCATGGCCTGTGTCTGGGATGCTGCTACGTGTCACCATCATGACCTGTGTCTGGGATGCTGCTGTCAGGTCTGCTGCGGCCCCCCAAGCCCCACCACCCCTCCCACCCCCGTGAGTCCCGGACAGAGCACAGTCCTGCCCCGCCTCCCACTGGTCACCTCCTTGGGTGTCCGGGCGTAGTCCTTCACCCGCTCCACTGACACAATGCTGTTCTCCAGGTCTGTCCAGCTGCGAACTGCCCACTGCAGTGTCTGGGTCACCTGGTGCAAGAAGACCCCTCAGCTGCTTCAGCAAGGCCACCCTGCAGGTTTGCATGCCTCCCCCAGTCAGGGGTCAGGGGCCGCTAGAAGGGCAGGATTTGGCTGCAGCCACAGGGCCCCTCCTTCCTTCAGGAGAGCTGGAGTATGTGGAGCAGAAAGGCCTCAGACAGCAGCTTGTGGAACCCCAATTTATAAAGGATCAGAGGGGCTTGTGGTCCTCCCAAGGACACCCAGCAGGACTGGACACACTGACTTCCATTCTGAGAACCTTCCCAAGTAGCCTCCCAATTTCTCATCAAACCCAGAACCACACCAGGCTCCTCGCCGGGGCCCGTCGCCTGCTCGGGCTCTGTCCTGCACGGATCCTCACTTCTCTCCACACAAACCCTCACACACTCTCCAATCACAGGCCTTTTCACGGTTCCTCTCATGCACCAGGCACACCCCGTCCCTTCCCTTCCCCTCCAGGGCCCCTCCTCCATTCCCTCACACCCTTCAGGCCACAGTTCACAAGGCTCCCCTCAGAGAGACCCTCCAAGTCATGCAGGAGAAAAACACCTGCCCCGCAGTCACACCCACCCGCTTACCTTCTTAATAAGCCCAGTGTAAAAGGAAAAAATACCGTATTTATTCGATTCTAGGCTGATATCGAGTCTAAGCTGCACCCCAATTTCTCAAAAGGGTTTTGTGAAAAAAGAAAAAAGAAAAAGAGTTCTTTATAAAGTCACCTTTGAATATAAGCCACACCTGATTTTCAGGGACATTAGAATGCCCCCCCCCCCAAAAAAAAAGTGCATTTTAGAGTCAAATAAATATGGTAATAGACCTTCTGATGAGATTGTGGACAGGATTAAATGAGTCAACCTTTAGAAAGCTCTTTGAATTATGCCTCCTTCATAATGAATGCTACTTACATACGGGTATGTCATATGTAAGCAATTTATACATGTACTTTTGCTTCATAGGTGCTATGACCTGACATGAGTGTTATTATTCATAACAAACAAAAAGTTAAGAAGGTACTAGAAATGTACTCTGTACACCTCCTCTCAGCTGGTCTTCAAGTGTCTGAGTGAAGTGAAGGCCTTGCTGCCCATCTCTCAGATGAGCACACTGAGGTTCCAAGGGGCCGACACTTGCTCAAGGCCCAGCAAGTGCACCTCAGTCTGGCTCTTGCGGAGCCATATTGTCTCATGGCTGGTAGTTTGGACTCAGGCCCTTGAAGGTCCCACTGGCAGGGGTCTGTCTGTCTCTGCTGGGCCCCATGCCCTGGGGCCCAGGCTGCGGGGTGCGGGTACCTGGAGAGCAGCGGAGACGGAGAAGCCCACGAGGCCGGGACTGAGGTGGGCCCTGCTCAGCACGGCGCACATGGCGGCTGCGAACACCAGTCCATTCCCCAGAAGCTCCAGGTTGGCGGCGAGCCACCTGCGAGGGGAAGCAGATGACAGTGGGGTCCTGGGGGTGCTGCTGCCCTGGGCACAGGACTGGTCATCGTGTCCGCTTGCGTGCCCACGGGGCCCTGGAGCAGTCTCCACACCTCAGGCCCCAGCCAAGCCCGGTGGCGGGGAGGCCGACACCATCCTCTCAGCAGCAGCCAGTTCAGGCCTGGCCGCAGCAGATGCTCAGGAAGGTACGTGCCAGGCTGCTCTTTCCTGGAATCGTGGACATCACGTCATGCTCCCTATGTCCCCTCTGCCTGCTGTCCGTCTTCACATGGTCAGTGTCCCACTTTCATGCACAAGTCAGCGAGACACTGCCTCAGAGTCCTCGCCGGCAGCTCCCTGCACCCTCAGCAGCACCCCTCACTCCCTTCATGGCAGCCATCACTGCTGTAAGTAAACTAGGTCATCAGTGCTTGACTCTCAGGCGCTACAGAACGGGCTCTGTGAGGGCAGGGAGTGACTGTCTCATTCAGACTGTCCCAACATTGAGCACAGGACCAGCACACAGAAGGTGCTCAGCAGGGTGACACTGGGTGGAGGGTTACATGTGCACCCCGCTTCCCACTCCACCGCTCGTTCCACCATCCATTGGTTCAGCAGGTCTGTCCTGAGCACCTCCCACGTGCCACTGCATGCAGGGTGCCAGGGACAGAGCCACGCAGATAAAAATACTCATCTTCAGGGAGCATCAGGCTTTACTCCCTATGACCTGTAGTCCTCCTAACAACCCCGCAATGCAGGGTACTGTTGACCCCATTTGACAGGTGAGCAAACTAAGGCACAGAAGGAGTAGGTCCTTATCAAAGTCTACACAAGTAACCAACACCAGGATTTGAATCCACATCTGCCTGATTGACTCCAGAAAGCACATGCCCTTTCCATCAGCCTCTCAACGAACCAACCCAGAATAAGCCCAGACCCACCTAGAGGCTGCCACTTCCTAATGACTGGCCTTGGAGAGATCCTTCACTTTGAATCTCAACCGTAGAATAAAGTGTATCTGCCTCATTACAGATGAGAGGATTAAATAAGATACACCATATACAGTGTGGAGATCATTGGGTCTTGCACATAGTAGGTATTTCTCTATGTCCCTAGTTCTTCCTCCCTAGACCACGACCTCAAGAAGGGATAGGACAGGTCACCCAGAGGCACATGGACTTGTGACACTGCCCACAGCTAGGGGCCCTAACAGTCCCACCTGACCAGGACCTGGGCAGAAAGGAGAAGACAATTCACGATGTTTGAGGACCTACTGTGTGCTTGGTCCTCTTCACACTCTGGCACCAGACAGTCTGGATTCAAATCCTATCTCCAATATTTGCTGTGTGACTCTGGGCAAGTCCCGAAATCTCTCTGTGCCTAAGATGCATCATCTAAGACATAGTCTCTGCCTTGTAGGTTTGTTACTAGGATTAAACAAGTTCATCCACAAGAAGCACCCAGAACAGTGCTGGGCTTGTAGTGAGCACATTACTTACATTAGTTATACATCTAGTTTTTAATCTTTATAGTCGCTCCGTGAATGCAATCCAGTCTGACAAATGAGGCTCAGAGAGGTTATGGAACTTGTCAGAGATCACCAGCTCATAAGTGGCAGAGCTGGGATGTGAATCCAGGTCTGCGCTCAAAGTGTGTCCTTGTTCTTGCCTAGTGTGGAAAGGAGCCTACTACTGTACCGACTTAGGAACCACCCTGTGAGCAACGGAGGCTGGCCCTGGGGCCTGGCAACAGAGTCTTTTCCTCTGCTGAGTCTGTACCACTCACTGTTGGGGGACCCTCAGGTCAGGCTCCAACTGCCGGCAACTCGAGCCAACGGTGCCCTTGGGAAGTAGCCTCACTTTATCCCTCACTAGCCGTGTGACCTCTCTGGTCGTACAGTATAGGTCTCATTCTCTGGGGACTCAGATGAATCACAGGTCTTCTCAACCCCCTCACTCATCCTACCTGTCAGCCACCAGCCGGGGAAAGCTGACCCTCTGGCTTTCATCCACATGTGCATCATTCTGGGCCACAAAGGGGCCCTGGGCCCGGAAGGCCCTGACCACCGCGCTGCCCTGGTACGTCTCGGCCACGTGGGAACACACGAGCGAGTGCCTCTCTGATTCCAGGCGTCTGAGCTGGCAGGAGCTGGCCACGTACAGGCTCTGTGATGGACAGGCAGGGAGGAGAGAAGTCAGACCTGGAGAGGTCATGTCAAGTACAGGGCATGTCAAGCTCAGGCTGTTACCAGCTGGCTGGTGGCTTCCCCTCCTTGGGGTCCAGTCGATGTCCTTGCAGAATCGGAGTTCCAGAATTTTTTTTTTTTTAAGGAAAGGAAAAGGCAGGCAGGAAGAGACAGGAGGGAGAAGCAGCACTGATTTTATTTAGTTGCTCATCTTGTTCGTTTCCCTGGGCCCTGGGTCTTGAACTAGGCACCTTGGGATCTATACAGACTATGCTCATAAGGCCACCAGGGGGTGCCCACGATTATTTTAAAAATCACCTGGGGAACTATATAAACCTCCAGTGCCCTGACTCGGAGTTGAATCAGAATCCCTGGCAGTGTCTCCTTGGTCTTGGTGTCTTTAAAACGCCTTCTGAGTGATTCTAATGAATATCCAGGATGGAGACACCACCAATCTAGTGGAAGGGTCTCCTTCCCCCGCTCCAGGCCACCTGCTTTACGTGGGGCCAGACACTGTGGGAACAAAAGCTAAGGGGCCAGGCGGACAGCTGGCCGAGACAAATCTATTCACTGAACTTGAGGATGACATGCCAGGTGCTGGGACTTCATAAGGCACAAATAATAAGCGCTACTTGGTCTGATGTTGCAAGTTGTATGCATGTGGCAGACAGGGAGGAAGATGCATTTCCTCAGCTCCTTACAAGCAGTATCTTGGGATGGCTAAGCCTTCAACAACAGGATTTAAGCAGCGTGGGTCAGCTTATACGTGGATTTTTTCCTGATCGCAGCTTCCAAATATGTGGCGTGGTTGTTGGAATCCTTGGAAATAGAACTTGAATACAGGAGGTGGACTACAATTTATTCTCAGATTTTTCACAGTGTGGAGGCCAACATCCCTAACCCCAGAGCAGTTCAAGGGTCAACAGTAATTGTGAGGTGGGCGTTAGAGCCATTCACAGATGAGGCTCAGAGCAGCTGGTCCAACCCCCTGTGGTGAGTAGGGCCGGGCCTGGATTCAAACCCATTTCTGCTTGACTCCCAGCTTTCAACAGAGAAGTCCCTCCCCGAGGCAAGAAGACAAGGAGATCTGGGAGCGAGGTGAGGGACAGTGGTGGCCATGGGTTTTGTTCATTTCTCTATTTGATTTCCCACGGTGGGGGACTGTCAATCAGAGGCCTGATCATGGAGGCGGTGGCAGGATGGACACCCACCAGTGCGAGGACTAGCCCTTTGGTCGCGGTGAGGAGTCAGGGATAAACAGCTGCCCATACAGGGAATCTTCCCTGGACCTTGAATATTGAGCTGGAGAAAGCTTTATTTGTGTTGGGTTGCTAAGGTGGGATGCTGTGAGGACGGGGTTGCCAGGGGGCATCAGACCTGCCCCCTGCAAAGAGAATGTGTATGAAAGTCAGCGATTCTCAAATGGCGTCAGTGTCTGAATGACCTAGAGGGTTTGTTAAGACCCAGGTCGCTGGGCCTCCACTATCGCTGTCCTGCCTGAGTCAGTAGGTCTTTGGCAGGGCCCAGAAGTATGCATTTCTAACTCATTCGCAGTCATCACTGATGCTGCTGGTCTGGAGACCACACTGAGAAGCACTGAACAAACACAGGACAGTGACACTGTCCTGGTGACAGCGGGACCCACAGCTCCCAAGGAGCGGAAGCCATTGAGTCATGTGCTTTAGTTTAAGCTCAAGTAAGCTGCTCCCTGGCTTTGGCAATGGAAAGCGTCTAGCCTACTAGAGAAGCTTTGAGATCCTACAAGCCTTCTTGGTTTCCACGTAATTGGGAGAAAGGAAGCTGGTTTCAGCAGCAGCAGCAGCAGCACCAGCAA
The DNA here is from genome assembly GCA_004363575.1 of Solenodon paradoxus. Classification (NCBI taxonomy): domain Eukaryota; kingdom Metazoa; phylum Chordata; class Mammalia; order Eulipotyphla; family Solenodontidae; genus Solenodon; species Solenodon paradoxus. The sequence goes on along the minus strand of RJWH01003340.1, from coordinate 56,915 downwards.
CGAGATAAATTAAATATGAAGAACTTGGATGTCAACATTTGGCAGACTGAGTTGCATATGGAGGTGTCCGAAGCAGACTGTGGAATCTCTGCCTCTCGCGATTCTTCTAGGGGGGACCCAGGTACCCAGTCAGGCAGAACCTCTCACGTGAGTCCTGCCTGGAGTCGGGACTGGCTGGCGTGGCCTGAAACCTACCTGAAACCCAGCATAGAGGAGCATCAGCGGCAGGATGGCCGTGACAGCCAGTGGGGTGGCCACTGTCACCACGAGGATGACCTCCAGGAGTCCAAAGGCGTACATCAGCAAGGACCGGAGTTTGTCTGGGATGTCCACATCGACTGTGTCCGTCTCCTTGGAGAAGCGGTTCAGCAGGTTCCCAACAGGTGTCCGCTCAAAGAAGCTGATGGGAGACCGTGCCACATCCCACAGGAGCCTCCGGAAGAGCTGGCTGGATGCCCGCACCCCCCCCGAGAGCACAGTGGCCATGGAGGCAAACAGCCCGATGGCTGGGGAGAGAGGAGAGGCGGAGCATGAGGGCCGGAGCCCCCCAGGAGCCCCCCATAGGGCTCTCCCCAAGCCACCCCTCGGTGGTCGTCTCAGGGTCTGGCCTCCCCAATTATCCCTGCATGGAAATCATGCCCCTCCATCCTTATCTACCTGGAACCTCAGAATGTGGCCTTATTTGGAAAGTGAGTCTTTGTAGATGCCATTAGTGAAAGACTGGGAGATAAAGTTATTCTGAATTTCAGGTAAGTCCTAAGTCAAATGATTTGTGTCATGATGAGAAGAGACAGAGAAGAAGTTGACTTGAAGACGAGACAGAGGCTGGCATGATGCCCTCTAAACCCAGTTACCTATGAATACCAGTCTTTATATTCTCTCGTTGCTTAAACTGGCTTAAGCTCTATTGTTATAGACTTAGTGCATTATAACTATGTAGTTAGTGACTACGCTAATTTTACAGAGCAGATCTCAGCATAGGAAAGTCATCAGGAGTAAAGAGGGGCATGACACAGTGACAAAGAGGTCAATTCTCCATGGCAACCCAGCAATCCTCAACAAACACGTGCCTAACAACAAAGCATCAATGTGTGATGAGAAAATGGATGTAATTTCCAGGGGAAACAGATGAATCCTTGATCGTAGTTGGAAAGTTCAATACCTTCTATCAGAAACAGGCAGATCCTGCAGGCAGAAAATCAGAAAGGACTCACAGATCAACTGAACAGCACCATCCACCCTAATGGACGGCTGTAGACCACTTCATCCAAGAGCAGAACACAAATCCTCTCACACTGACAAGGAACATTCCTCGAGAGACCACATTTGGATCTTAACAAATTTAGAAACAGGAATCATACAATGTCTGTTTTCAGATCACAATGGAATTCAACTAGAAACAGCAGAAAGAGAGTTGGAAAATCCCCCAATACGTGAATTTGAACCACCACCCCTCTAAGTAACACACAGTCAAAGAAGAAAACCTCAAGAGCAATTTTTAAATAGTCTGAACTAAATGAAAACACAGATTTTGGAAATGTGTGGGCTGCAGAGAAAACAGAGGGAACTGTTTAGCATTGACTGCCTATGTTAGAAAAAAAGAATCTAAAATCTATCATCTAAGGTTATTTCTAAGGAAACTAGGAAAAGCAAAGCAAATTAAATCCAGTGAGTTACTCTGTGACTACTGAAAAGCTGATTTTAAGTTTAGATTTAGAATAGCCAACTCAAAATTGAAGGAGAAGAAGAACAAAGTTTAGGGACTGACACTACTTGATTTCAAGACTTCAAGATACCGTGATCAAGACTGGGTGATGTCGGCAAAACCTAGATCAATTGACCAGAGTAGAGAGAACAGATTGCCAAAAATAGAATCAACTGCCCTTGAACAAAGGAGCATAGACAAAACAGTGAAGCAGTGCTGGTCTCTTCAACAAATGGTTCTGGAACAACTGAACATTCACAAGCAAAAAACAACCTAGATACTAACCTTACACCTTTCACAAAACTCGACTGAACTGGATCACAGACCGAAATGTAACGCCCCAAACTGTGCAACTCCTCAGTGAGAACACTGGCAAAACCTACATGACCTGGGGTCTGACTGTGACTTTTTAGATACAACATCAATGAAAGAAATAATCAACAAGTTGAATTTCATTAAAGTTAAAAACATTTGCTCTGTGAAAGACAATGTTAAGAGAATAAGGTAAGCCATGGGCTGGAAGGAGATACTTGGAAAGACTCACCTGATAGAGAACTGTTACCCAAAACAAAGAGCCCAATAACAAGAAAACAAACAACCTGATTAAAAAATGGGTCGAAGATCTGAACAGACACTTCCGCAAAAAAAGAAATACACATGGCAAAAAAGCCCATGGAAAGACATTCTACATGACATGCCGTCAGGGAAATGCAAATTAAAGCAGCCAGGAAAGACCACTGCACACCTCTTCAAGCGGTGAAAATCTCGAATGCTGCTGACACCCGCTGCTGTGAGGATGTGGAATAATGAGCGTCACTCATTGCTAGGGGGATGCAACGTGGTGGAGTAACTTTGGAAGATAAATTGGTGGTTTCTTACAAAATGAAATGAACTCTTATCAGATGACGCCCAGTCATGTTCCTCGGTATTCACCCAAAGGAACCAAAAACTTATGTCCACAGAAAAACCTGCACGTGGAGGTTTATAAAAGCTTTAATCATAGTTGCCAAAACCTGGAAGCAACCAAGATGTCCATCATTAGATAAATGGGTAATAAACTGGTTCATCCAGACAATGGGAGAGTATTCAGTGACAAGTCAGCCATCAAGCCGTGAAACAACATGGAGGAATGTCAAGTGCCTATGACTAAGTGAAAGACCCAATCTGAGAAGGTCACACACTCTGTGGTTCCAACTACAGGACATTCTGGAAAAGGTAAAACCATAGACAGATTTTTGGCTGCCCAGGACACTGGGTGGGGCAGGGGAAGGTGGATAAATAGGCCCAGGATTTTCAGGGCAGTGAAACGATCCTATACGATGCTGTGATAGTGGATACGGGTCATGACACATTTGTCAAGACAGAACGCACACCACCAAATGTGACTGCTGTTGTCAACGATGGCCTGTGGGGGGTCGTGACGTGTCAGTGAAAGTTCACTGATGGTATCACGTGTGCCCCTTATGGGGTACTGACAACAGGGAAGCTGTGCGTGCGTTGGGCAGGAGGTATAAGGAAAATCTGTGTGTCTTTGGCTCAATATTTCTGTGAACTTACAACGGGTCTAAAATTTTTTTAAAGAAAGGGAAAATGGGAGGAGATGATGGCGGTGTCTGAGAAGGAGGAGCTTGGCTCATCTGGAGGTTTGGAATGGGGGAGTAGCAGCAACATGGGATTAAGGTGGAGGTGCAAAAGGCACCAAGGGTCAGGGCCTGGAGCTGTCCTCTGTTCGGCAGTGGGGGGCAGAGTCCAGCAGGTCTGCCATGTACATCCCCCAGGTGTTTAGCTGCCCCAACATCTGGGAGCCAAGATTCTGCATTTGCTAATGAGGCTGGGAGACTTTGAGGGTTCTGGAGAAGGAGGAGGTGCTGTGTCCCATACCCCACTCATCTGAAGGACACAGACCTGTCTTTGGATCCAGGACGTTTGTTCTGATGTTTAAGGAGGACAGGGATGCAGGGCGTGGGAGTGGGGGGAGGTCCTGTGCACCCACCACAGGGCTGGGAGCGTGGAGGGTGAGGACACACTGTGAGACATACCTTGCAGACAGCCAAGGAGCCCGAAGACCCAGACCCGCAGGGCTGTCTGTGCCTGCCGCCCCTTCACGATGGGGTCATCCGCCCACAGGCTCAGCCAGTAGCTGCGACAGAAGGAGGCCACTTGCTGGCAGAGGAAGAGGAAAAGTGCATAGAGGCAGAGAGGGGCGCCCACAGCCCGCAGGTAGGTCAGGTACATGGCTGCCTTCACCTGGAGCAGATAGGAGAGGGGCAGTGAGGGGCAGAGAGAGGGCGGGGAGAAGAGACGGGGGTGAGGCCAGGTGAGGCTCCCAAAACACGCCAACAGGCCAGATGAAACCAGCATGCAGACCTCCTGAATCTTCTCCCCATCTTCCCCTCCCCTGCTGTTGGACCAGCATTAACCCTACAGGCCCCACTGGTTTCAGGACCCACTTCTGCTAGAGAAAGCTCAGAGCACCCACAGGAGTCTTAGAGGTGACAGGCTGTGATGCTGCCTGGCTTTGGAGAGATTCATTGAACACCCACTATGGGACAGACATGTCTCTATTCCATTTACAGACAAGAAACTGAGGTCCAGAGAGACACAAAGGTCCAATGCATACAAATCTGATGTCTCTAAATAGGTGCAGCCAAGAGCGACCTTTCGAAAATACCAACCTGCCCCACCTTGCTGTTGCTGACCTGTCCATGGATTCCTCTTGTTCTTAGGAGAAACTCCAACTTTTGACCTTACTCTCATTTACTACCTGCCAGACTTATGGGACCCCCTTCTCTGGCACCCAACACTCTTTCCCAACTCGGAGGCTTTGCACCTGCCGTTCCCTCTGCCTGGTATGCTCTTGCCCTGCTCCTTCCACAGCTGGTCCCTTCGTATCCTTTGTGGTTCAGCTCAAATGTCATCCTCAGTGCAGCCTCTCCAAGCACACCTGACACTTGGCTGTCTCCGTCTTGTTTGCACTCTGATTTTACCTGCTTATCAGTCCGATTGTCTGCTGACTGTCTCCCCCACTGATCTCCATAGGGCAGAGACTTTGCCTGGTACATAATGGGGTTCAGTAAATGTTTTCTGGGTGAATAAATGGGTGGGTGGGTGGGTGAATGGGTGAATGCTAGGGAGATGGGTGGATGGATGACTGGATGGATGGATGCATAGATGACTGATGATGGATGGATGGATGGATAGATAGATGACTGAAGATGATGGATGGATGGATAGATAGATGACTGATGATGATGGATGGATGGCTGGATGGATAGATAGATGACTGAAGATGTTGGATGGATGGATAGATAGATGACTGAAGATGATGGATGGATGGATAGATAGATGACTGATGATGATCGCTGGCTGGATGGATGGATAGATAGATGACTGAAGATGTTGGATGGATGGATAGATAGATGACTGATGATGATGGATGGATGGATGGATGGATAGATGACTGATGATGATGGATGAATAGATTGATGGATGGATGAGTGGGTGGATAGATGGATGAGTTAATGGATAAGTAGGTGAATGGGTAGATGACTGGGTGCATGGATAGATGAATGGTGAGTGAAATAGATAAACGAGGAAGTGTATGGATAGATTGATGGTGAGAAGGATGGACGGGGTGAATGGGTAAGTGAATAGGTGGAAATGGAAATGGAAAAGTGAATGGCAGGTGAATGAATGAGTTGAAGTTTGGTGAATGGCTTCAAAAGTAGATGAATGAACCAAGCAGCATAGATGAAGAGAAATATGTAAGCTTCAGATTTGGTAGACCTAGATTGGAACCCCACTCTGGTCACTTGCTAGCTGTGAGTACACAAGTGAACAATAAGCTCTGTAAGGTCTCAGTTTCTCCATCTCTAAAATGGAACTATTGCCATATTTTAGGGTGGTTGTGAATATTGAGAATTGTGAAGTATTTAGAAAGTTGTCACATAGGAGGTGTTCAATCAAGACCCCTCCCCACCCCACCGTGCTACATCAGTGGAAGTTCTTGTACCCCTGGGGAACTAGCAGCCATTGACACAGAGGGAGGGAGCAACTGGTGGTTACCCTGCCATACCGCACGCTGTCCTTCCCTGTTGTTTGTCCTGCTCCCTCAGGATCATCTGCGGGAACCCCTGTCTGGGTCTCTGAAGGAGCGCTGTCCTTCTTGTGGACCTGCTTCACAGAGCTGTCATTTAAAGGAAAGGTGGACAAATCAGTGTCTATCCCTATGGGCTGTGTGTGCCCAACCCTCAGAGCCACTGAGCTCTGAGGTGCCCTCTGTCCTCATTCATTCGCTTAACAGTGAGAACCAGTTAGGCGTCACGCCCCTGTCTTCCCTCTGTGGTGCCCAGCTCACTGTCATCAATGACAGTGGGGTTGGCCAGCCTGTTCTCCCATGCCATTTCACCCAATGACCTTTGACCAACTTTGGAACTTGTTTTTCAGAGTTTTAATTTTGATGTAAGGTTTGCTGCAGCCATTTCACCCTTGGTGTCTATGCTCCGTCCCACTCAGCAGAAAGTGACTTCGCACAGTTTGGAAGCTGAGCACTTTCATCTGTGAATGAGTGGGTGCATATACCCATAACTGGGAGTTGCCATCTGCTAACTCTAAACCCATGGGCTGCTGACTTTATCTCTGCTCCAGCTGTAAAATGGGGATAAGCTAGATCTTTCTTTTCTTTCCTTCCTTCCTACATTCCTTCCTTCCTTTTTTGCTTTTCTATTAATCATCTGTCAATCTATGTATAGTATATCATCAGTCATCTAGCCATTCATCTATCAACATCTATCATCTCTATATCATGTATCTATCTCTCTCTCTATATATCTATATATTCATCTATCTAGCTCTCTATCAATCTCAAGTTACCATCTATCAATCTGTCAGTCTTCTATTAATCAAGCATCTATCTTTCTTTCCATCTGTCTATATCTATCTATATGCTCATCTACCATCATCTGTCATCTGTCTACTACCTGTCAACCACATCTCTACTGACCTTACCGAGGATTTCTGTGCACTGTGAAGACAAGTCAGATTGCCTAGCACATGACTGGCTTGAGAAAGAGCTGTGCCCAGTCCCAACATTTCCACAGGGACTGAGGACCCCCAAGGTCTCCCTGTTGGGGGAACAGCTGGCACTTTGCTCACAGGACCTGACAACCAGAGGCCCATTGTTCTCTGTTCTGTGAGGCCACTTTCCATCATGGAAAGTACCAGGTGACGGGTCCCTCTGTTGCCGACAGCCCCCCACTAAGTCTGCGGTGGCCTGGCCAGGCAGGGCTGGGAGAAAGGAGACAGTGGGCCCCCTCTTCGTGCCCCACACCCATGCCCAGCATCCAGAGAGGCCAAGTGTACAGACTCCAACCCTTTGACAGCACACCTGTCAACGCAGAATGACCAGGTCTGACACCGTCGTTCACAACCACAGGAGTCCCCTTCTTTGGAACCAGCCCCGCCCCACTCTGGCAATGCGACAACTCTGACAAATGTCAAGTTACTCTTCACATTTGAGGGCAAGTTAGTCTGTGAACTGGCCATTTGGGGACTCCATTATTTTGGCCATTTTGTTATCGGTTTTTGGTGACTTATCCTCAGCTGGTCCTGGGGGTCGGGGGTGGAGGAGGGTAAGTGACCGGTCTAGTTGCAATCTCCTGAGTACGGTCAGGACCTAACCTGGCAGACTTGCCCTCCCCAAACTCACCCCTCTGGTCCAGCCACGGGCCTCCTGCCTCCAGCGCAGCCTCTGAGGGCCTCAGTGTCAGGCACAGCTTCTGTTTCTGCAAGGTCCAGGGCGTCTCATTACATGATGTGGCTCCTTGGGACCCAGAGGCTGGTTTTGATACCCACTCGCTGTATGGACTTAATTTCTCTGAGCAACTGGTCCCTACAGCCTCGCCCAATCCTTCCTGGGTTCCTCCAGCGAATTTCATTCACTCATTCAATACAATCAAGTACGATGCTATGAACTTAGGATCTAAAACATCAGTACATGCTGCGCAAAGCTGAACCGTCCGGGTTCCCTCACAGTTTTGCAAGAGTAGTTCTTGGCCTCTGGACTGTTCTGTTCCTCCTAACTCCCGCCCGTCCTTAGGTGTCATCTCCTCCAGCAAGAACCTCAGCCCCTGACTGTCCCCGCTGGATGAGCGGGTTCCAGCTCCCAGCTCTGGGACAGTGACACTGTGAGTCAACATTTGGGATTTTACCAGGAGGCCCAGTGCTAGGAGTTTTCAGAAGAGGTAGTGCCTGGGGGAGGAGGGCCAGGCTGGGAGGTTGGCTCTGTCTCAGAGGGCCGTATACAGCCTCTCCATGAAACCCACAAGCTCTGGAGTCACCTGCCAGATTCGAACCCCGGCTCTGCCACTGATAAGCCAGGTAACCTCAGGCCAGGTCCCTAGTTCCCTGAACTCAGTCTGCATCTGGAAAGTGGGGGTCCCTGCAGCACTGACCTCGCGGGGACTTCATGATTAGATGAGCTCTACATGCAATGTGACACTGTTCTTTATCACTCACCGTGGGGGAGCAACCACTTCTGGAAGGTCATCGTTTTTCAGCAGTTGGCCTTATGTTGTCCAGAGTAGCAGAAGCCCTAACTAGCATATGGCAAACCTTCTGGTGACTGGGTTCCAAACAGCCTTCTTGCTCAGTCCCTGTGGCAGTTATGACCTTGGACTTGAGTTTAACAAACCCAAGGTCTAGTCTTGTGACTGTGTGCCAATTACTGTATTTATCCGAGTCTAAGCCACACCTTTTTGGTGTGGATTTTTTTTTTTTTTTTTTTTTTTTTTTTGTTGCCATGTTTCATGAAAACCTGAGAAACTGGGTGCAACTTAGAGTCGATGGTGGCTTAGAATCAAATAAATACAGTATTTAACTCTCTGCCCCAATGTGCTTGTCTGTAAAATGGCAGCAATATCTGCACATGTCTCACGGTGGAGGTGAGGCCCAAATGCAGCGATGTCTGCTGATGGGAGCACTTAGCAGGAGTCAGGCACAGGGAACCAGCAACATCAGTCGGTACCTCCTTCGTCTTTGTCTCCTGGCTGTCTGGCTCGATCCAGCAGGCCCACCAGGATCCCCTTCCTGTGAAGTAGCTCCTGGTAGGACCCTATCTCTGCGATGGCCCCATCTTCCAGCACCGCGATCCGGTCAGCCTGGGGCAGGACGTGGAGTGTGTGCGTCACCAGGATTCGGGTCTGGGCACGGAAAGGGAGGAAGGTACACTCGTGGACTTGACTGGACTCCAGGGTTGGGGGCGGGCAGGCAGAGTCCCTACGTTCAGAGTGGGTACAGCTCCCCCATGCTTCTGCCCTTGCTCTCGAACATCGCATGTCCCAGTAGAGAAACAGAGGGGCTCCGTCTACCTGGGTCTTGAAATACAGGAGACACAGAGCTCACCTGCACCTGTCAATGAGCTGAGGCAGAGCTGTAGCAGTTTAATTCCAGGCCCAAAAGCAAGAAATAACTGCCTTCACCATGGAGATTTGGGGGTTTGCTGCATGATCCTAGCAAGAGCTGACCATCATTGCGAAGCGGAAAATCAGACTCAAGAGGATGGTGAAACAGATTTGGGTTAGGACTGACCCATAAGGACTTTCTCTACCTTTGTCTCATGCCCTCTGACACATTTCCCAAACTTACAGTCCCCTGCAGCAGCCCGCCAGGCCCGATGACCTGGTTGAAGACATGCAGGCCCACATGAGCATCCAGGGCGGCCAGGGGGTCATCCAGCAGGTACACAGCAGCCTTCCTGTACACGGCCCGGGCCAGGCTCAGCCGCTGCTTCTGGCCCCCAGAGAGATTCATGCCCTGTGGCCACGAGAGGAGGCCCTCAGTCCACATCTGCTAGTGTGAGGGGGCACGTTTGCCCTTCTGCCACTGGGCCACCTCCCAGCTTTCAACAGTTGCTCTGAAACCAGCCTCCATCCAGACCCACGCCCAAGGGGAAGTGATTTGACCCATGTCACCCAGAAAGGCAGGCAGGACAGGACAAGAGCCCAGATCTCCTCACTCCCAGTTTTTGGGGAGTCCTCACCTACTACGACTCTTCCTTTGTCTCTCTTTTCAACCATTGACTCATTATTAATTATTTACTAAGCACCTACTATGTGCTTGGCTCTGAGCTGGGCCTTTTGTCTCCCATCCTCACCTGCTCCCCAATCTGGGTGTGGACACCTGCAGGGAAGCTGTCCACGTCGGGCTGCAGGGCACAGGCCTCCAGGACCCTCTCCAGCCACGGTGGGTCCAGCTGCTGCCTAAAGCACACGTTTTCCACCACGGACGTGTTCTGGACCCAGGCCTCCTGGGGCACATACGCCACGGGACCCTGCAACACAATGCACTGGGACCACTGGAAGGCCTATGGGGACAGGGGCAGGAGCTGGGCCCTCCTGGGGTGGAAGGTAGAGAGAGGAGGAGCCTGCTGTGCGTGGGGCAGGGGCTCATGGGGGGGGGGGCATCCCAGCTGGGGGCGGGGGTGTGGCCTCACCCTGATGCGTACAGACCCCTCCACCTTGGACAGCTCCCCAAGGAGGGCGGAGAGCAGCGAGGACTTCCCGGCCCCCACGGGGCCCACGACAGCCAGTAGACAGCCCTGGGGCACGGTGAAATTTATCCTGGGAACACAGGGGAGAGGCATGGCCTCGTTAGGGCCCAGCCTGGCTCTGGGCAGAATCAGTGAAGCCCAAACAGAACAGCCATTCAGGTGGTCAAGGGGGTGAGTGCTGACCCTGGTCTGGCCACGCGAGCAGCCTTGCTGCTGGAGCCCTGATTCCTCACGGTGCCCTGGCCCCCATCAGAACAGCAGCCCCCTGAGCACAGAGCTGTGGCTGTTGGCTTCACTCTCTCGGCAGCAGAGCCTGGTGCATCTCAAGTGCTCAGTAAATACTATGCTGAGAGAAGGAAGACTGAGGCGGATGCTGCCCATGGCGCTTTCTTTTCATTCTTGTGGATTTGGGGGTTTGGCTGGGGTTTCCCACCAGAGATATGGATTGACTGGCAGTGTTAGTGACCTGGGGGTTTATAAGAGGGATAGAAGTGGGCAGAAGTGGGCACGGCTGGTGAGGCTGCTCTTGGGGCTCACTTTGAGCCATTTTGGCCTGTTTGGGGGGGCAGAGGGGTGTCTCCCGCCTGACAGGATGTTCAGGGGTCCCATCTCCCATCTGCAGGAGCCCTTGTTTTCCCAGAATTTGTTCTGTGGGGGTGGGTCCTGGAGTCTCCCCAGCAGATCACCCACCCAGGCTAACCACACTCCAGCCCCAGGCTGGAAACGGCACCTTCTAGAAGCTGCAGGAGCGTCCTGCCTGTTCTCCCTGAAAAAGGAGCTACCAGGCAGTTACCAGGGCACCTGTCCATACCTGTGCAGGCAAGAAGGGCTCTCCCGGGTCCAAGAGAAGGTGCCTTCGTGTACACTGATGCAGTCCTCCCGGGCAGCTGCAGAGCGAAAAGGCCAGTTCTGAGAGATGTTCCTGGCTGGGCCCCTCGTCACCCAGGCTGGGTGCCCCCAAGACTGCAGGAAACCTCTCCCACTGAACGCACTGTCCCACTACTCACTAACTGCTGTGCGACCCTGGGGTGGCCACGGACCCCCCTGCTGGTGGTGTATATGATTCAGGGGTCTGCAAGCCATGGCCTGGGGTACAGATTCTCTGCTGCTCATTTTTGTTGGAACACAGTCATGGTCTATGTACGTGTTCTGATGCTGTGGGCCAACCATGGCAGAGGACAGCAGTTGTGTGGCCAGCAAAGCTTCGCCTGTGCACCATCTGGTCCTTTACAGAAAAAGTGAGCAGATTCTGATGTAATTTACCATCTGACAATAGATGTAACCAGGGACCCTGGCCTCTATGTCTCTGGTTCCCTAATGTTTTCTCTGTAGAAGAAGGAGGGAGCCAAGTTAGGGGTTTTTGACTCTGAATGCACATTTAGAATCACCTGGACAGATTCTTTTTAAAGGAAAGATGCGGGCAGGAATGGAGGTGAACAGGCAGGCGGGCAGGGAGAGGAGGGGGAAGCACTTTACTATAATTATTTTTTAATTTAAGCTGTTCATCCTGGTTTTCTAACCCTGGTCCCAGGTGTTGAACCTGGAACACTGGAATGTGTGTGGACGGCACTGAAGTGGATGAAACCACTAGGCTGCCAGGCTGACACCTGATTGTTTTTTTTTTCAAACACAAAACTTGGGCATGCCCTTGTGGCTCAGGTGACTGAGACAGCTGGGATGTGGACCATGTAAAAGGACTCAATTCGTGACCTGGGGTGGGGGTAATAACAACAACAAAAATAAACAACTGAATTAATAAAAATTATTCCTTTGCTCCCTTCCTTCTTCCTTCTCTCCCTCCCTCTCTCCCTCCCTCTTTCCTTCTTTCCTCTCTTAAGAAAAAAAACAAAAAACCAAAAAACCACAAAGCTCTCCATAGGATTCAGCCCAAAACAATAAATCAGAATCAGGAGGCCTGAGCATCTAAGACCAGAAAGGCAGAGGGCACCACTGGATGGATGGTCCCCGGGGAGGCTAGGGGATATAATGCAGGATGTTCAGGGGAGTCTGAATTTCAGAGAAGCAATACTTCCTCTTTTTTTTTTTTTATAAATACAGCCCCCAACTATTGCACGGGCTGTACTTATACTAAAATGTGATTCCCTGTGTAGGTGTGCCCTGGTGGAGTAGCAGTTAGGTCTGCTGCCTCTGGCTGAGCACAGTCCACATACGTCCCAGGAGTCTGGGGTCACATCCTGGGTCTGTGGGGGGACAATCAGGATGTACAACTGAATAAAACAAATGAAAATGCTTCCTCCTCTCCCTTCCCGCTTGCCTGCCTACTCACCTTCATTCCTGCTTGCCTTTTCCCTTTAAAAAAGAGATTTATATACATGTGTGTGTGCATGTGCATGTGTCTTTGCTATTTTCCATGTTTTAGTTCTCTAATCATAGTATTTTGTTTCCTTGATGCTTTTATTTGTAAGTTTCATTCTTCCTTTTGTTTGCTCTGTAGCATGCACTGCTATGTGCATTTTAGGACATTTTAGGACGCTGAAATGGTACCTCCATCTGTGTGTCAATCACATGACAACCACACTGAGAGTCCCAGTCCTTCACCATCACTATATTAACTCCTTCTTTCCCTTTCTCTCTCCTCTTCCCCTCCCCCTGGGAGTACAGTTGCACACCCTGTGAATCTTGTTGAGATTTATCTGTTCGTTTGATTGGCTTCTTTAGACTCCACATAGGAGTGAACGCATGCTGTATTGCCCTTTTCTTTCTGGCTCATTCCCCTAATTGTCATGACGACAATAACTGCAATGCACTGAAGCTGACTTTGTGCAGGACCCTGCTTTCAGGGTGGGACCTAACTCATTAACCCTCATGACAGCCAGGGGCAGAGGTGCTGTGATGCCCATTTTACAGATGGGAGCACTGAGGCTCAGAGAAACAGCTTGCCAAGGTCACCCAGCTAGTTGAAGCAAGACTCAGAATTTGGACGTCTCAGGCTCAGCTTTTCACCACAACCCGGGGGTGATCTAAGTAAGCAGGGGGTTGCTTCCTCAGTTACGGGGGGGCGGTCTCGACCCAGCGATGGGTCACCCTCCCACAGTAGCAGTTCAGTCAGTGGCACCAGATGTGTAGGTGGAGGGTTAGAACTGGATGGAGCAGAGCAGGGAAGCTCGGATGCCCTGTGCCTGGTTAGTCTCATTGAACGACGGCCCTTCTCAGCTCTCTGATTGGATTTTCTAGTCTGACAAACACACTGCCCTGCTTGTCTTCTGGGACTCTGCACGGACGAGGACGGGGTCTACGAGAGCACTCACCGCTGTGTATACAGCAGGCGCCAGATGAGTAGCTGCAGAATGACCGGCAGAAAGCAGCACCAGAAAACGGGTTCTAAGTGGCAGGGGCCGTGGCAGGAGCTGCACGTGCCGTCCCATCACCAGCAGCCACCTGGCCGGGACCCTGACTTTCTGTCGGTGTCCTGGGGAGCCCCGCTGCACCCCCTTCCCTCCTACACTCACTCCTCCTGCTGAACACCACACTCACGGCATCTGGAGGGACTTGAGTCCACGGCCCCAGGGTCAACTTCTTCCAGGCAGAGGAAGGTGGCCAGACGGTCAAAGGACACCCGGGCCTGGGGAAACCAAGGTCCCGGGTCACCCAAGACAGAAGAAAAAGAAAAATAGAATTCAGGTTTCAGCTGTTAGGTGTTTCAGGATGCTTGGAAAAACATCCTTTCTATCAAGCCCTGTGCATTTGCAAGGCCTTAGGATAAAGATTTCTAGGTCTCAGAAAAAGTGCACACAGAGGGGATGAAGGTGATGGTGACCTCTCACCTCCTTGTTAGCATAACTGGAACCTTCCAGCTGCCATTGTGTAACCAGACCTGGGAGGAGGATGGTGGCTTTTCCCGCAGCGTGATCACACCATTACTTGAAAATTCCAAACTTGTCCCCTTGGGGGCGCCCTCTTGGCACCCAAACCCGTCTTTGGTAACCAAAGAATCAACAATGAAATGTTTCCAAACCTCTGCCTTATATGGTGACCCAGTGTGAACCCTTGGGCACTGCTGGTGGGAAGGTAAGTTGCTGGAGCCTTTAGAGAGGACTTACAGGAGGTCCCCCAAAACAGCACTACCATCCCACCCAGCAATCCCACTTCTGGGTATTTGTCTAAAGGAAATGACAACGCAAAAGGGCAAAGATAGATGCACCCCCGTGTTCACTGCAGCCTTATTGACAAGAGCCGAGAGATGACAAAAACTAGTGTCCGTTGATGGATGAATGGATAAAGAAAATGTGAGATACGCAGAAACACACACAATGGAATACTCTTCAGCCTGAAAAGGAAATCCAGTTGTGACAATGTGGATGAAACTTGAGAGCATGAAGCTCAATGACACAAGCCAGACGTAGAAAGACAAATACTCCATGATCTCACTTTTATGTGGAATCGAAAAGAAACAAACTCATAGACACAGAGAAGAGATGTGTACTTGGGAGGGTGGGGGGAGTGCTAGGGAAGTCGAGTTTCAGTGACCCAAAGACACAAACTTCCAGGTGAAGATAGTTGTGTTCTGCAGATGAAATGCTTTACGTGCTGACTACAGCTGACAACACTGTGCTGTATATTTGAAAGTTGCTGGGAGCAGATCTTACAGTTCTCATCACAAGGAGACAAACATGCAGCCCTGCACGGTGATGGATGCTGCCTAACCGTGGTGATCGCACTATCCTCTATACATCTGTTGGGCCAGTGTGATGTACGGTAGACTTACACAGTGTTTAATGTCAGCTAGATCTCAGTGAGATGGGAGCAAACAAATCAGGATGCTCATTCTCATTGTTCCCTCGCTTTCATCACACCCAAGGAGGCACAGCATGAGGACAGACATAAAAGGGAAAGAAAATTAAACTGCTTTGTATAAAGAGGGAACTGGAATGAACTGCTGTATGTGGACTTGCTGGAAGGGTGAGGCTGTGTATTTTGGGACCTTTTGCTGAGGCCCCCACCGTCTCTCTGGACAAAGGGGCCCCCCTCTCTGACACCGTCCCCGTGCCCTCTGCTCCTCCCACCTCAGCCCTGCTTCTGTGCCTCTCTTCACACCACCCCCCGCACACCCTCCTCTGTTTGGGGGTGGACAGAGTACACACTGGCTACATCCCTGCAGGGCTCATCAGCGTGGCCTCCCCACTCCCGCTGCCTCACCTGGACAAAGGAGTGAATGGAAAAAGGCAGGAAAGCCTGGGCCTTGTTGAGGATGGTGAGGACTGTGAGAGTCACAAAGGCTTTCTCTGCATCCATGGCATTTTCCTCGGCCACCAGAGTGTGGACAGTGAACACCACCAATGCCACCTGATGAGACACGAGGGCGGGGGTTTCTCGGGGGCCCCATGTGACCAAGCTGCCATATTGAAAGGGGTTTCCTACCACACAGAGTTCACCCTCCAATTCTGCTCCTGAAGGGAATGCGTGGGTCACCTCCATTGCTGTGGCTCCAGATAAGGGGGGGTACTATGATTCCAGAATCCCCGGAAGATGACCTGCAGGGCTCAGGAATTGGTGGCATTTGTGGTTCTAGATATCTTCAGGGAGGGGTTCGCTTCCAGTGTCGGTGATGTTTTGATTCTAAGTGTCACTTGGTGTCATGGTCGCTCTGCGTGATGGTCACTCTATGTGATGGTCACTCTGTGATAGTGACCCAGTCATCCCAATTGAGGAGTCCTCATAATTCTTGTGATTCTGAGTGTTAATTGTGTCCGTGACATCTGGTGTCATAGCAGATGGCCCCTGTGCCTTTAGAACCTTCCAGAAGCAGTGGTTTCAGGCCCACCTGACACCAGTTTTGACCGTTCAGTGGAGTTTGGATTTTATTTGGGGAGCAGCAGTGAGTCACCCCAGGAACATTGGCAAGGGCATGACTGGCGGAGAGGCCGGGCTTTAGGAAGGTCAGTCCGACAGCAGTTTGTGAACTCAGTCGGAGGGCAGGGTGGGGGTGCTGCCGGGGGACGGCCGCAGGGGAGACTCGCCTTCTCCCTCTGCAGCAGTGCACACCCGTCACCTCCTCCCCATGTCGAGAAGCAGCAGTTCCAGAGGCCTGGAACTTTCAGAAGGAGAATGACAGGCCACATCAGCCACCACCACCTTAGGGGAATGATTTGAACCAAGAGGTGACTCAGCAGAAAGCAGGCCCCTGAGAGTGAATCGGATCCAGAGAGCGTGATTTTGATGCACAGGCTCTATGAGGAGAGGTTCCAGGATCTGGGCCTCCTACCTGCCCCGCAACCCTGGTCACACTCCCCTCAGGATGACTGACTCACCAGAAACGTGGACACTTGGAAGGACACCAGAGACACAGAGAAGAGGAGGCCGGAGGTCCTCAGGGCGCCCAGCTCCTGGCCGCGCACGCCCAGGACTCTCTCCAGGAAGGCGGCCTCCCAGCCGTGGGACTTGACCATCCGCACGTTCCTCAGGAGCGAGCTGGTGAGCCGTGCCCGCGAGTCCTTTTGCCTCATTTGCTCTTCCTGGGATGGGAGGGAAGAGGGGACAGCACAGGGACAAGTCTAGAATTCTCCTTCCACTATCCTTGCCCCCAGTCTCGGTCATAAAAGCCTGTGGATTCTGTCTCTAAACCAGTCCCAGGCTGACTCTCAACATGTCTGCACCCATAGACCTGGTCCAACTCACGTCACCTGGAGCCCGGACCACTGCAGGAGCCTTCCCTCCCGTGCCCCTGCCTCAGGCTTCATCTCGGGATGACACGCCATGACCCAGGGACAGAGGTGGGCCTGACCAGACTGGGTGTGGCGCCTTCTGGAAGCCTTCCGGGAGACTGGGGTAGCACCGGAGCTAGATCTTAAATGGGGAGAGTGTGCTGAGCACGTAAAGGTGGGCGGGGGCCGACAGCGGAGGTGAAGGGGACATGTGACTCTGGAGCTATGTGGGGCTAAGATGAGAGGTGGGCTGGTCACACTGGGACCTATCAAAGGGGCAGCGGTGTGGTGACTGTCGGAGGCCAGGGCAGGAGGGGCGTGAGCAAGAGGACAGCTGTAGGAGGCCACGGGCCACAGCAGGGGGCCTGACGGCCACCGTAGTCTCAGCTTTCACTCAGGAGTTTGGGCCACTGTGGTTCTCACCAGAGGACAGATGCCCTTAGCCTGATCTTCACAGGTGCCCTCAGGCGATGTGTGCAGAGGCTGGGGGTGGGGGGCAAAGGCAGAAGTGGGGTGACTGCCTGATGAGCCAGGGAGAGGTGGTGGGCTTGGGAGCTGCATTCTGGATGCATTTTGTAGGGGATGCTGATGGTGTGAGAGAAACAGAGGTAGAAGTGGGTTCTGTGCCAAGCTGGCTTGTGACCTGAAGGCAGGAGGGACAGAGCTGCTGTCCACCCAGATGCAGGCACAGCTGGGCACAGCCCTCCCTGTGCCTCCCTGTTCCAATATGCCCCAGACCCATGGCCCCACCGCCGTCCCACCCAGGTGTCCCTTCTCTCTCCAACATAACCTGCACCTGTGCAACAGCTTCCCCGCCGTGTCCTGCCTGGGTGTCCCTTCCCCCAAATGCTGCACCTGATGGTGGGTCCTCTTCTTGGTGATGAAGAAGTTCAGAGGCAGCAGGCTCAGGAAGACAGCGATGGCCGTGAGGGCGGAGGGTCCTAGTAGCTGGGGACAGAGGGGCAGGTGGTCAGGAGACAGCCCCAGGGACCCAGCTCTGGACCCAAGGGATTTGGTCAGCGCTGGGTGCGGAGGGCGCTCAGACGTGAGTCCTCAGACAGGACATGTCAGGGAGTCTGGCGGGGCAGCCCCGAGTCAAGGAGACCAGGACTCCATGAAAGGAGACAGGCTGGAGACAGATGCCTTCCTTCTATATCCTGACGGGGATACACCTCACACGGGGTGGGGGCGACCTCTGGGTTCCAACCCTTACCCTCCCCAAGTGCAGTTTCTTCATGTACTGAAGGGAAACAGGATGTCTCAGCCCGTGGTGAGTACCCAGGTCAACTAACGATTTTCCTAGATGTCGCTTTGCCCTTGCCAAGTGTACAAATGCACATTTGGGATGTCTGCCCCGTGAAATTCAGATTTCAGATAAACAGTAAGGATGTTTCTAATGTAATTATGCCCCATGCAATATTAGGGCCATGCTTATCCTAAAACTGTTTGGTTCATCTGAAATGCGCGTTTGACGGGACGGCCTGCATTTTGTCTGGTCCGGGAACACCTCCCCGGGTTGGACACTTCGGAAGCTCTGCTGTCTAAGCCTTGGTTTCTCTCCCTGGAAAGGGGCAGGTGTAATGATTTTAAATGTCTGTGCCATTTAAAAAGTCCCCTCAAGGGCACTCTGGTCTATTCTCTAGTCTCACCCCTCTCCAGACTGGTCCTCAGTTTCTCCCTCAGTCCTGATTACTTTCTAGTCTCCTTGGCAACTGAGGAAGCCAGTTTGTTTCATTTATGCAGCAGTGACGCCACGCAGTGGCTAAATGAAGAAGTGCACGGAAGGCAAACGCCAGTCCACGGTTCTGGCTGGGAAAACTGTCAAAGAAAAGTGAGCAGAAGGTTAAACTCTCTCTGGCAGAAAGGGAAACAATGGCGGCCCTGGTGGCCTAGCAGACAGGGCCACTGGACATAGTCCACATGCATCCCGAGGACCCAGGTTTGAGACCTGGGGTCGGGGGGGAACAACCAAGATGAACAATAAAATAAAATAAATAAATGTTTCTTCTTCCTCCTCTCTGCCTTCTGCCTACTTGCCTTCATTTCTGCCTGCACCTTTAAGATAAAAAAAATTAAGGGGTAGCATTTGGCAAAAAGGCTACAAATGCTAAATGTAGAAACCCCAGTGTGCCCCCTTAACCAGGGTCTCATGGTGACCCTCTGAGGTCAGGTCATGGACCCACCCAAGTGTCCTTCCTTCCTCTCTCTCTCCCTTTCAGCAACAGCTAACCTTTACATGCTGCAGGTCAGGAAGTGAGGCGCTTCTGTGTACTTGCCGAGCCCCTGCTGTATGTGGGGCCTTAGAACACCGGACGTGGGTCAGAAAGGGCCATGGCCCCGAGTCCTGCAGGGGAGGAGGACCTAGTAATGGAGGCCCAATGATGACATCTATTCCACACTCACAATCACGTGCCACTGATACACCCGCCTGGGCCTGTCAACTATGGCTTAGGGGCCAGGTTGCAGACCACGGGCCATAAAGGACTTGTTCATGGTTTTTACATGTTTAAATGGTTGAAGAAAATGCACAAGAATATTTCATGACAGGTGATAAGAGATTCCACTTTCAGTGCTCGTACAGTTTGCTTGTTAGTATTGGTGGCGGCCACTGTTGTATTAGAAGGGAAAGTTAAGAGTCCGGAGAGAGATCACCCACCCCTCAACCCTATGTCTAAGTTATTGATGAACTAGTCCTTCACCGAAAAGTCTGTGACCCTCACACCCACCCCCAGAGCAGAGCTGGAAGAAAGTCTTCAGAAGAACTGCCCCATCCTCACTTGTCACTAACAGTTTGAGCAAATACCGATAGAGGCCAGTGTGCAGCCCCGTCCCCCCTACCCAGGGCTTTCCAGGTATTAGCCCATCTTGTGCCTCAACACCACGGGGCAGGGGCTCTTCAGCAGGCCCTTCAATAAGGTCTTTTCATTCAATGTTATTTGTTAGAACATTGATGAAAAAAAAAAAAAATCACAGGTGCCCTTGAATGAAAAGATGTGATTGAAGGACCTGCTTTTTTCACATGTTGTTTCTCTTAGTCGACATTTCCGAGAAGCTGTTGATAACATTAAGTGAGGACTGACTGACTGTCACTTGAGAGAAGAGGAACGAAGCTCAGAGGGGTGAAGTTCCCTGTGCAAGGTTTACACCTAGTAAGTGGTAAAAGTGGGATGTGAATCCCATTGCAGAGTCTGATTTTAATTAAAAAAAAAAAGAAAGGAAATCCTACACCGTAGAGTGGGTGTAAGGAAGTCAGAAAAGTTCTGATGGTTTTCTGCCACGTGCCATTATGTGCTTTATGAAATAAAGGAGCAAATGCTTCCCCCACTATTTTTCTCTTTTTCTTTGGATGGGGGTGCTGGTGTGTCAACCTTACTGATTACACGGGCTTCATCTCCTGCTTGCCACCAGAGAGGGCACCCAAGCAGCGTCAGTGTCATGATCATCATTTTATAGATGAGAACACTGGGGCCCAGAGTGTGAGAGCGTCCTGCCCAAGCTCTGGTGAAGGTCACCAGGATGGTTCCTCTGTACAGCCCACTGGGGAGGAGGCAGGGTGGAGAGTCAGGTGGTGGGGGAAGAGGAGGATTCAGCTCACGCCCAGGCCCTCCGCCCGGCACACCTGCCAGAGGTAGACGAAGCAGATGATGATCCAGATGAGCGGCAGCCACAGCCCGTTGAGGTAGACCACACTCTCAGTCAGCCGCTGAATGTCCACGGACACCAGGTTGACCACGTCCCCCACCGGGCTGGCCCTTCTGGAGCCGCTGGACAGAGTCAGAACCTGGGCAGGACAAGAGGAATAAAACCTGATTCGGAGGAAAGGGTTCGGCGAGGGGCAGGCAGGGAGCCCCACTGTGGGGCGAGCAAGAGCACAGCTGCCCAGCAGGCCTGCGTCGGAGCCCTGCTGCCCGGTGTCCAAGAAGGTGAGTGTGCACTGTGAGTGATGGTGACTAAAGCAACGAAGGGGTACATTTTCAGGAGCCAGTAATACTGATTCAGCAGGTCATTGTGTGCATGCAAATGGGACAGGGTGGGGAGGAGGGCCGGCCGGGCCTCTCGGCTCACCTTTCTGTACACCAGCCCAGTCATGGCAGTTCTCAGTCTCATCTGCAGCACCTTGAGTCGGTACATGCTCTGCTGCTCGAACAGAGTCTGCAGGCAGGCGGTGAGGAACATCAGCACCGCCAGGAGGTAGCCCTTCCAGGCCGGGGTCTTGGGCTCTCCAATAAACTCCAGAAAGAGGCTACGGGAGCAGGAGGGAGGAGGTAAGGGTCCCATCAGGTCTGGAGAATCAGATGTATTCTTTTATTCTTTTTTCAACAAGGTCACAATTATTTCCCCAGTGTCTGTATTCCTTTTCTTCTCTCTTTCTTTTTCTTTCTTTCTTTCTTTCTTTCTTTCTTTCTTTCTTTCTTTCTTTCTTTCTTTCTTTTTCTCTCTTTTCTTTCTTTCTTTCTAAGGTATAAGCAGTCAGGAAGAGAGATAAGGAAGAAGTATTTCTATTCGTCTTTTTATTTAGTTGTTCATGTTGGTTGTTTCCCTGGACTCAGGACGCGAACCTGGGCTCTTGGGATGTATGTGGGCTGCACTCCTTTGGAGGTGGCAGACCTAACTGCTACTCCACTAGGTCACACCTCTGCACCCCTTTTCAGCATGACTTTACAGTCCTCCATTCAGGAGGTGGAGTTTTAAATTTCCACCTGTTAGAGGTTAAGTCATGTCTCCGTAAAATTCATATGTCGAATTTGATCATCCCCAGCACTTCTGAACAGGTAGCCCTTTAAAGGGTGATGAAGTTAAAATGAGGCCACAGGGTGGGCCCTAATCCAATCTGACTGGTGTCCTATAAGAGGAAGTGAGGACCCACAGGAGACACCAGGGCACACACTCACAGAGGACAGGCAGAATGGGAGCCAGGAGTGGGGGTGCCTCCTCGGCCCCCTAATTTAACCTTAACTAGAATCTCTTTGTTAAGACCACTGACTTTAGAAGCCATTAACTTTCCCACTGTGGGAGGCCTACTTGCCACATTCCCCTTTTTCTCTCACTGAAATCATTAACTCCAGCTCCCCTAAAATTGTACAGAACCATGTTCCCCCAATAATGAAAATAATTATATAATATTATGATAATAATTATGGAAGGAGCAGCAGGTGATAAGATGAACAGCTCTGGTTAATTAACATTGTGTTCCTGAAGTCTCACTACAGGAGGACACCTAGCAAGAGAGAGACCCCTGGTGGAAGCTGAAGGCTTTCTCATTATTCTGGAGGCTGGCAAGTCCATGTTTCTTCTGAGACCCATGTCACCATTAGCTTCAAGAGTGTGGTTCTGAGTTTCTCACTTTGGGGGTGTTTTGTTATGCAGCAAACACCGACACAGTTGGGTTGGAGTGCACTCATTTCCCTCCCTGGGGTCAGCCACTGTCACGTCTAATACTCCCTTGCTCAGTGTTCTTTCCACTTAACCTCCCATGTCCTGACCAGCAGAGGTCTTAGGAGAGCTGAAGGAAAGCCGAAGCCTCCTGATCCTGGAAGGAAACTGTTAGATGACCAGCAGCCCTAGCAAGGCATCCGCAGCCTGGACCCACCTGAGGAGCTTGGGGACAGCGAACCGGAAGGCATCACTGATGACAAGGCTGAGGGTCCCCAGGAGGAAAGTGGGGTGGAACACCTGCCAGATGGCCTTCAGCAGCGGGCCCCTCTTGTTCCCTTCCCGCTGCAGCAAGGCCTCGGTTTCTGGGGCCTCCGCAGCGCAGCTTCCTTTCCTTTTCAATGCTATTCCCGTGCTGCACCTTAGGGGAGAGGAGACCTGACTTACTTCTGGCACTGGACTGACCCTGTGTCCCTCCAAATTCATATGGTGAGACCTACCCACCCCTGTAGGTGACAGTGCTAGGAGGTGGCGCCTTTGGGGGATGATTAGGTCATGAAGTTGGCGTCCCATGAACAGGATCAGAGCCCTGATCAAAGGGTCTGGGGAGAGCACCCTCCATCTTCCAGCAGGTGAGGACACGGCAAGAAGACAAGGCTGCCTGTGAAGGAGGAGGCTCTCACCAGACACTGACATTGGCCTTGAACTTCCTGCCACCAGAACTGTGAGAAAGAAATGTCTGTGGTTTATGAGCCACGAAGTCCAAAGCATTTGTTACAGCAAATGGAAGGGACCAATGCCGTTCATTTTAGTGCGTCATTCAGAGGTGACAGCTGAGCTGCCTGTCGCAGGACCAGGCACCACAGGGTCATTTTCCCAACGGGGACAGGTAGGCAGGGATCCTGACTTACCTGCTCCTTCTGATCACCCTGCTGCCCCACCTGTGAGACACTCAAGCAGGGCAGGGGCAGGAGGGTGGGAGGGCAAGCCTAAGACCTCACGGGCAGTGATGGGAATGAACACACAGCAGGTATTGAGCACCTACTATGTGCGGCCAGGTCACCGTGTGCAGCTGACAGCCAGGTTGTGTGTGGCCCTGGGCAGCTGCTACCCCTCCGTGCCTGTGTCCTTGCCTGTGGGCATGTGGGACTGGTCCCACACTCTGAGTCCCTTCCTGCTCTACAATCGATGGGGTTATCAGTCATCTCAGTGCCTGTTTACAGAGCTGGGACCTGGGGTTGGTCCCTGTGAGGAGCAGCCCTTAATGTACACTAGCTCACTGCCTCCCCTCGACCTCCCTGCCCAGGGTGTCATGGGCTCCCCACTTTACCTAGGGATAAACCGAGGCTCTGAGGGGTGGTGACAGCTGCCTGAGGCCACACAGTGAGGATAGAGCTGGGATTTGAGCCCAGATCTCCATTCGTGGTTCTCCTAGTGTATTCTGGAGCTCTCCACTTCCCATCAACATTTTTTCAAAAAGAGAGAGAAAGAAAAAGCCTTGGTGAGCGCAGAAGGCCAGATGCTCACTAATGGGTCAAGGCCTGGCAGGGTCCTTGTTGGGTTTGGCATTTGGAAGGCTGTGGCTTGGTCTCTGTCACATCACTGCCTTCAGAGGGCCTTGCTGACCTATCCTGCCCTTGAACTCCTTGCCTTCATAGCTGTGCTTATTCTCCCCAACTCTCTCCTTTTTTATCTTCTTATCTTGTTAGAGCTGTAGTAGGTAAACCCAGGTGGGTATATTTTCCACTTTTTTTCTAAAGAGCAAGGAAGAGAGAGGAGGAGGAAACATTTAATTTATTCAGTTATTCATTTTATTGCTCCCCCTGGTCATGGGCCGTGAACCCAGGCCCTGGGCAGCATGTGGACCCGGCCCCAGGTGTGGGCTGGCGCCTGAACTAGGAGAGCATGCACCCATTTTTTTGTTTTTAAGAATGATAAAATTGATTTATTTCCTGCACTTTCTACGAAAGCCTCAAGCCAGTTTGGAATCTGAATAACAAAACACAGGTAAAACACCAGATGGAAGAATCCTGCAAATCCAGCTCCTAGAAGGGGCAACATAGACAGTGTCAAGGACGCTTCCTGTTTGGTTCTGGGGTCCTGAGAGCCAGGGAGAAGAGAGAAAAGCAAGATTTCTTAACTCACTTCTGAAAGGTCTGTTTACCTGGCATTTTACATCAGGACACAGAGCGTTACAATAGAGAGTCTCTTTGTGTTTAACACAAACATTTGTGTTCACAGCCAATGCGGTAACATCTCCTATGATCTTTTTTTAATGTTGACAGTTTTTGCTGAAGTTGCAGTCTATTTTAATATTTTGTAAGTTTCAGGCGTGATTACAGATCAACATCTAGCTAGGGTGTGTTTACTTTGACTCGAATTTTCTCCAGCATCTAGTCAGCAACAGGTGTTCAATTAATACTTGTCAAGTGAAGAAAAAGAAGATCAAGGGAGGCATACAAAGGCCCTAACAGGACAGCCTGGTGCATGATGATAAAGATGTATGGAAGAAAGACAGAAAGGGAGGAAGCAAGCAGTTTGGTTTTGTGGCTAGAAGCTGGCCTGGGGGCTCAGAGACTAGCAAAGGGTCCCACTTTTCATCCAGAAAGGTCTCTAGGCTGATGTCTGGTCTCTGAACTGAAGGGCACTGAGTGCAGGACTTAAAAATGAGCAGGCTTGAGGTGTGAGTGAGAGGCTGGGTATAAACTGGGGGGCACAAAAGAGTGGTGGAGACTATGGCAAAATGAAAAGGACGCACCTTGTCCACCCAGATTCACTCTCCCATAGCCACGCAGAAATGTGACCCAAGATAAAAGAGACCAGAATTCTAGGACTGCGTGTAAAATCCCCAACATTTTCAATGTTGGCAACTTATTATAAAAAACTCAAACAACAGGGACACCAAACACTTGGCCTGCCAAACATGCCCTGTGAACCTCAACTGACCCACAGGTAGCTGGTATGTGACCTCTCAGGATGATGTCCTTTCCCTCCCCCACCAAATTGCAAAATATTTCAGGAAAAAAAACCCAAAGTTCTCGTGTGTGTGTGTGTGTGTGTGTGTATGTATGTGTGTAATCAGTTAGCTCAGATAATGACCGACTCATGTAATAGCCCTTCCTTATTTCTTCTGTCCATTGCTTATATATTTTCATACTGTTTAAGGGAATGTTTCTACCCTGTAGCTCAAATATTCTTCTGCAGAAAAGACAGAGCTGGGAGAGACCTCCAGGGCCCTTCAGAATGAATTCTGCCTTAGAAATAAATCATTTAAGAGTGAGAGACAATATGGCAAGACATGCCTGGGGTGAGAGAGCTGCTGCTTCCATTCACTCACCTCCTTTGGAAAAACATACTCCTTTCCTTTGGGGAGCAGCTCTGTGCCTCCCCTGAAGGGATAACCAGTTCTAGGGAACTGCCCTCTGGCCACGATTAGCCCCATTTGATAGGCACGTGACTCAAGTCAGTCAATCGGAGGCCTTCCTTGGGATTTTCTATATGAATGTTAGAAGGTAGGGGCTCTTTCACTGCACTGGGGTCGCTCAACTGGCAAGTACGGAACAGACCAGGACACAGCTGACAGCAGAGCTGAGATACAGAGGGAAGAATGTGGACAAGTCCCCGGATCCGGTCACACCTGAGACCAGATCCTTCTTCTCTGCTGTGTGAGCCAATAGAGCCCTCGCCCCCTCACTCCCTTTTCTTCTGACTTGTGGGATTCAGCCATCTATAACAACCACCACAAAATCCTAAGAGTCTGCAGAAGAATCATGTAACTCTTCCCACAGGGCTGTTACTTTTGTCTCTCCTTGGGAAACACCAAAGGCCAGTCAGGTCAAGGGAGGGCCCCAGGCTCTTAACTACTTGATGGCTAGGCTGCCGTTAACCCAGATTCTTTAGACCAGAGGTCCGCATGTCAGATGCCAAGGGCTCCACAGAAGTTTCCAGAGATGCCAGAGAGGACAAGAATCAGGCAGAGTGGACATGGCTAGAAAAAGCGTCAAATCCTCTGGGTAACAGATATTGCTTGAACTCTTAACCATTACTGAAGACGTCACTAAGTTCGTTTCTAGAAATCACTTCTTTTCATCTCCCACAGGCTGTGAGCTAGGGAGTAATGGCGTCCCTTTTGAACAGGTAAGAAAACTAAGGTCCAGGAAGCAAATGACTCGGGTTAGGTAATGTGAGTGCTGCCTGCATGGTGCGGGGCACCACCTGAGTCTCCATTCTTACAGTGTCCTTCTGTTTCACAAATACAGGAGTTGCTTCTGGGGGCTCAATCTCCTTCTGGAACCCGCAAAGCATTCTGGGAGGAAGTGCATCGGGAGCTTGGATGGTTAATGCTCAGTGGGACCGGAGGGCAGGCAGGGCACTGCGGTGGAGCCCAGAGTGGGCTCAGGGTCATACTGGGGGCCAAACGATGAATTCTGCTAGGGGAGCCCGCAGTGGGCTCCCATCCTTCACACACTCACCAACGGCCAGCGCTGCGGTTCCTGGTCCATTCCCTTTCCAGCCGGGAGACAAGTTCTTCTGAGGAGTTTTCTCTCCTGAGCGACCAGAAATCTCTTTGTCCCAGCAGACTCTTGTAGCCCTTCCAGACCAACCTGCAAAAGAGGGTCACCAGAACAGGCTCCTCCTGCCATCCAGCAAGGTGCTGGCCTGGTGGCTATGTGATACCCTGGGGAATGTCACTTTACCGTTCTGCACCAATCTGGTCCCTCGGTAAAATGAAAGCAATGAACCTAACCTCACTCACGGCTGCAGGTGCTTCTCAGTTTATAAAGATCTCCTCATTTAATTCTCACCTGAGCCTTTATGATACATTACTGTTGACCACTTTATAGATGAGAAAAAAACTAGAAGCTCAGAGAAGTTCAATGGCTTTATCTGGGGATGATCTCTGTGCAGGGGACATAATCTCCCAAAGAGAAGTCGAGAGATGAAAACTCTCCCTGGGGGAATAAGACTAGCAAATGCAGCCCTTTCTCTGTCATTTTTACTTACCCGGAAACCCACCAGAATGTGGCCTTGGAGGGGAAGGAGGCCCCAGCCTCAGGACATGGATTCTGGAAAGACAAAAGATGGGGAGAGAGAGGACTGATCTCATATTCCTTGGCCAGTGTGTAGTAAAGGGAACCAAGGGCAGGAAGACAAGATGAACTGACCATAAGTTTAGTGTCAAAAGTATACATGAGGTGCCTAGCCTATTGGTGGGAGGTGCGCACCACTGTGCTTAGTGCTTCCTAGAAGGCAAGGCAAAAAGGGATTGGGTCCTAGGACTGATGGCCTCCATAAGCTTGCTGAGATCTATGTCCTTAACTCTAAGACTAAGACATTCTTGAAGCAGCAGCACCCTCAACAACATCCCTGGGTAAATGTGGTAAGGCGATGCAGCAGGATCTGTCCTGAGATTTTGCTGGATGCTCCAGAAAAGCTGCACAGAGCCATACTTTTAGCCAATATGGCCTGAGAGTGCCCATTTGACCACATCTTTGCCATTGCAGTTCATTATTGCTTTTTCATTTTTTTTCTGCTATTCTTTTAAGCAAAACAAGCTTATTATAATTTTAATTCAAGCAATTGCTTCTTTTTAAATGATCTCAGCTCCATTATCTCTTCCTCAGAGAACTCTTCCTGATTTCACAGGCTTGTTCAGTGTTAACTGGTGTAAATAATCACAGACCTCGGGCTTTTCTGTAGAATACTTTCCACTTTAATTTTCCATGGATTTGTGTAAGCATGTGATTAATGTCTCATTCCCCTACTTGGCTGTTAGTTGCGTGAGGATAGCGGATAGCCTGGTTATTCACCATGAGTCCTCAGCCCCTCTCTTGGGCAGAGAGCAGGGCTGGCCAAATCTGGCCCAAATAAAGTTTTATTGAAACACAGTCATGCTTCTTTGCTGATACATTGTCTGTGGCTGCTTTTGTGCAGTTAGTACTTGCCATAGAAGCCATCTGACCCACAAAGCCTATAGCATTTTCTGTCTTACCCTGGACAGGAAAATCTGGCCAACTCACGACACAGAGAATACATGAAACATACGTTTTGCTGAATGACAGGATGAAAGAAGAATGAAAACCTATCGTAGGGAGACAGAGACTGGAAACGGAAGGGGAATACAGGAGGCATGGTCTTGGAGATATGGCCACTTACATGCTGGGGGTCTTTAGGGAAGAAGGGAGGTTGATCTGCGAGGCAGGACAGCATGAACTGTGCCACCACCAGAGACAGGTACAGGTAGGTTGACAGATGGTGGAAAAGGTCACTCTGGTAACTCTGGGGAGAGAAATGAAGTTTCACTGAGTCTGGGCAGGAGGTTACTGCCTGAGACCTGAGAGGGTCAGAGACCGGTCTTTAAGGGGAGAAAGGTTGAGACTGACCAGGGTTTCTGATGCCCCCAGAAGAGCACCCAGGCAGGGGCCAGAGCCAGGGCCCTGGCCACCCAATTTTACTTAGCTCACACACATTGCCCTTATAAATGGAGAACCAGAGGTCTGCCCTCAGCCAGCCAACATCTGGCCACAGTCGCTGGGCCATGAATCGAAGGGACACTGGACTTTTCCTTGTGCCACAAAAAACATCTTGTCCTTCTTAGCCCCCAGTCCCACCTCCCATTCAGCCCCCTGTTGCCCCGTGTTCTCTGGTTTAAGAAGGGACCCGGTTTTATTGAGCATTTACTGCCTTGGGCCCATGCCAGAGTCTTGATATGCTCTGTCTTATCAAGTTCCTCCCCACACCCAGCTCCAGTTGGGATTCACAAGCTCTGTTCCACTGCTGGGGAAACCATGGCACAGAGAAGGGACAGCACCTTGCTTGAGGGCACACAGATGATCTGATCCAAGTCATGAGTTTTTGGTCTCACAGCGTGATGGCTTTGATTCCACTGCTCCTTCAGGTCACAGCACCCTCATTTCTTTCCATGCTCGCAGGCATGTGGTTATGCAGAACTGACCCCACTCCAGGGGGCGGGCAGGGGACTGAGCCCTGACTAATGAGTATGCTCTAGTCTCCTGGCTACTGTGAATGGGTTAGGAATGGTCATAGGACCCACGCTGGGCCTGTGAGAGCCCAGCACCTGGAACCAACAGCAGCTCCATGTCGGTGGAACATAAGTCTGGCGCACTCACTGGAGAACGAAGATAACATGGCAGTGCCAGGTGACAGAGAAGGGAGATCTGACGGTGCTCTCTGAACGTCTGGATTAGCTATCCCAGGGAGGGCCCAAGTGGATGAGTCAATAAATACAAGAGCTAATTCAGACCCATGGACTTTTTCTCTTAAGCTTGTGTGAATTCAGCTTTTGTGACTCAAAACAAAAACCCAATTTTCAAATCACAAATCCTCTAATGGATTTTTTATAAACCTTTTCCTCCTCTTTCTCCTTCTCCTCCTTTCTTGTTCCAGAGAGAAGACAATTTAATATTACAACTATATTAAGGCCCTCTGTCTCCAAATTGCTATTTTTTGAAAAACCATAGTTTCTGTTAGAAAATTCATCCTGAATTTAGGTGAAATGGAATTGGGTTCCGCACCCCCCAACCGTGTGACCCAGTCACTTCTCAGCCTCGATTTCCTCATCTTTTAATTTAATTTTTTATGGTAGTGATTATTAAACACATTAAAATAATTTTCTATGTATAGGTTCCCATTCCTTAGTTGTGTTCCAACGCACCATAACCTCTACCACATCACCAAGTGTTCTTCTCCACTGTCCAGTGGGCTCCTCATCTTTTGAATGGGACCATGGGAATCTACCCCAGCATGTTCTTGTGAGTAGTCAAGGAGATATTACGTAAAAATGCCTGGCCCAGGCTGGGGCTCCAGAGCGTAGGTGACCCCAATATTATTTCTCTGCAGTGTGTCAAACTGCTGAAGGAGGGTAACTGTGGGACGCCCCTTTTCATCAATCAGTGGATCACCTGTGGCATTTTCTCATTAGCCACAAAGGTTGCTTTGCAAAAATCTGTCCTTCAGGACAGAACTTGTTTCTCTGCCTTCCTGAAGAGCAGGCTGGAGTAACCACTGGGTTCAAGAAATGGTGATTGACCCACAGCTTCTTACAGATGGTTTCCTGATTGGAAATCTTGGGTGAGCGTGCCATCTTAAGCGATTTTCAATGGGGGACAACTTTGTCCCCAGATGACATTTGACAATGTCAACATTTTGGGTTACCACAGGGGGCTGTGTTACCAGCATCTAGTGAGCGGAGGTCAGGGATGTCGTCCAGCCTCCAACAGTGCACCAGGCTGACAGAATCCTCCGGCCAAAATGTCAAGTGTGTGGAGATTGAGAAACTCTGCTCTGTCTACTTGCTTTTCTCTTTGTAGATAAGTGAGTCACCATGCTCCCTACCATGGATATGCTATTTCTCAGGCTGAGAAACAGAAATATGAGTGGGTGTGCAAATGAGTGAGTAAACACAGATAATGTGGGAGCATGGGTGAGGGTGAGCGTGGGTGAGAATGCGGGGAAACTATGCACAGAGCATAAGTGCGTGTGCAGCTGTGTCTGTGCTCACGTGGCGTGTGGAGGGTGTGTACAGAGGTATGTGTGGTGTGGGCGTCTGGGACATTGGTGCCCAACGTATGTGGGTGCTTGGAGACGTGGCCATACAGTTGAGTAGCAGCAAGTGTGGATGGACTGTGCCAGTGTGTGGTGTGTGTGAGATGTTTTGGGATCTGTCTTGATTCATGCATGAATGGCTATGAGTGTGTCCCCAGCGGGCAAGTAAAATATGTGACACGAGTGTGTGATGGGCATTTGTGTCGATAAAAATGTATGGCATGATGTGAGTGAGTGTGTTTGTGTGTCGTTAGAGTTCAAGAAACTGAGGTGTGAGGTGCGTAGAGAAAAAGTCACGTGGGAGGAAGGAGGACAGACACAGTCTGCAGCGCCATATTGGTTCCCCAGGTGGATCAGGCCCCCCACTTACCCCTTTCAAGGCTTGCTGGGCGGCGTTGGTAGCTGGTGAGAGGGAGCAGAGCAGCCAGTATCCAAACAGCACCCCAGATGCCTGCACCCCCTTCTTTCTCTCCACGTGGATCAGAAACATGGCAAAGCTCTGAACAAGAGATCAGGATGAGGACTCTCAAAGCGCAGGTGTGAGCGGGAGAGACGTGCAGTAGGGAGGGACCCACTCTGCCCCACTCCCTCCACCAGCACAGGATAAACCACAGCCAGGAGCAAGCCAGCAAGTCATTACCATGGTGGTGAGCCACACGGTGGGGTGAATGAGGAATTCTGGAGCCTGGGGGGTTCCCCGCTGGATTCTCCAAAGAGCGACAGACACGCTGGAGGTGCACAGGATTAGTAGGGCGGATCCAAGCACCTGGGGACACAGGCTTAGGTGAGGCTGGTGGGCGGGAAGGAAGATGGCGGCAGACTGGGCCATGACCCTGTGTCCATGTGGATAGTGGCTCTGGATGGAGCGTGGTATGTAGAATGTCACAATTTAAGAGTACCAAGGTGCAGGGTGCGTAAGAAAGAGTGGCACACAGGTGTTGCAGACATCTCGTGACAGTTACTGAATGTGAAAAATGCACCACATTATTGTGGCTTGCCTGAGCCAAGCCAGTGTTTCCAGAATGCAGGAGGCGCTTCAAGAGTGCACAGAAGACATGCCCTGGTGGCCTCGTGGATAAGGCCACCGGATGCATAGTCCACAGACGTCCTAAGGACCCAGGTTTGAGACCTGGGGTCAGGGAAATGACCAGGATGAACAACTTTCTCTCTGCCTACTTGCCTTCATTTCCTGCCTGCACCTTTCCTTTAATTAAAAGATGCACAGGGAAGGCGACTTTAGGAATGAAGCAATAGCTTGATGTGAAACGTACTCACCAGGTGAAAAACTAAAGCTTCTGTCCATCTCTTTCACTCCCTCCTGTGAAATCAAGGAGAAACTCTCCGTTGGGCCTGGCATGTCTCTAGACCTTTTCTAAGATGTGTTGATCTCTCTCGTAACCAGAGAAAGCAAGAAAGTGAAAGAGTGAGCTCACTGGTGAGAGAAGGCCAATGCTGGGCACAGGGGAGTCTCTCCTGAAAGTACTGTGTGGGTCAGCTACCTGCAGGCTAAGTCTGGCCCGCTGCCTGTTTCTGTATGGCTTGTGAGCAAAAGATGGTTTGGACATTTTTCAGTCATTGAAGTCAAAACAAAAAGTTCCATATGTCACATGAGCATGCGATTAAATTTAAATGTTAGTGACTAAGGTTTTCTTGAAGTAGTCATACCTATTTGTTCAACTGTTGTCTGTGGCTGCTTTCCTGCTAGGGAAGCAAATGGAGTAGTTGGGACAGACACATGACCCTCGGGACCTCAAGCAGATACTCTCTGGCCTGTTAAGGTAGAGGGTGCTGGCCCTTGGGGAGGTGGCTGCCAAGTGTCTGTTGGCAAGAGAGCAAACAGGCCAAGCATGGGAGATCATCCTTGTGAACTTCGGTGAAGGGAATGGGTGAGTGGGAAGGCTCACGCTTGGAGCCTCCGTGTTTTGGGAACACACTCAAAGGCATACACAGCAACTGAAGATCAACTCTCACGTGGCCACTGGAGAAGCAAGCACATCCAAGCCTAACCGTGAACAATTTTAAAGGTTCATCAGAGTGCAGTCCCCAGACCACCCGTGTATTCCCAGAGCCAACCTCACACACTTGGGGGAAGGCTAGACGAAGTGGCCTAAACTGTCCAGGAACGTGAATGTGTGTATGTGTGTGTGTGCACGTGCGCTGGCCACACATGGATTTTCACAACTGCCAGCTCCGGGGGAATCTTGTTCTGCTGGATTTACCTCTGCAGCCTCTGGTGTGTTGCTCTGTTTCATGGACAGGACACCTGTGTGCTTCTGACAGGAGCAGTGCCCACGGCGGGGTCTCCGCTACATTCCACCTCCCCTCCCCCACTGTCTGGTTCCAGGCTCCCAAAGGCGGTCCTACCATTTTGGCCTTGAAGAGTGGGGACATCCGGAGGTAGCCCTTGCCATGGCGGTGGATGTAGAGGAGGTAGATGGGCCCGAGGACCCAAAGGTACAAGGGAGGGACCCAGACCCCTGCTGTTCTCAGGAAGCACAGGCTCAGTAGGTGGGCAGCAGGATGCTCAGGATCTGTCTGGTTCCAGACCTGAGGGGACACCAGGTGACCTTTATGATGGCAAAAAGCATGGGTCCCAAACTCACCTGCTTGGGGGCGGGCGGGGAACAGGCAACTTTTTGGACCCCTAACATTTACCGAAAAGGTGCTAACCATTTTTTGGAGGCCCTGCTCATTCTCAACACCTTTCATCCCAACACCAACCCTCTGAGGTAGATGGCTGATTTTGCAGATGAGGAAGCGAGGCCCAGAGAGGTTGAGTAACGACTGGTGTCACCGAGCTGGAAAGTGGTGTGCAGGGCTTTGAACCTAGGTGGTTGGGTGCAGGAGTCTAGGAGACCTGGGTTTCATGCTGAGACTGTCTCTTACTCTTTATAACCATTTAGGAGACAGCCATACTGTCCCTACGTCACAGACCAGGAAACTCAGGCACAGAGAGGGGAACAGCCCCCTCAGGCCCATACAAATAAGAGGTAGTAGAACTGACTCCCAGCAAGGCCTGTCTGACCTCGAAACTTGTTCCACGGCGGGGGTGGGGGTGGGGGGTCTCCCTCTGTGTGATTCTTTTCTGATCCCTGACCCGAGCCCTGGAGGAATCTTGAATAAGAAGTTTAGAAGACAAGGTGCTTCAATTTTCTCCCTGTTGTAATAGGACCAGCCTCCCAATCCCAAGGGTGATCGTCACTCCTATTAGCTTCACTCCTCACCACATGCGTGCATGTCGGCTTCTGTGCCTCAGTTTCCTTCCCTGTAGGGGCTCTAATAAAAGAATCTACCTCTAAGGACTGTATTAAGTGGGTCAATAGCAAAAAAGCAGACAACACAATGCTGGGTATACAGTAAGCCCTCAAGTGACATCAGTTATTATTTACCTTCCTGGGCCCAGATATTCTGAGGGTCTCCAGCCCCCGCCCCACCCTACCCTTGGGCTCCGCTCTCTAGATTCCTTTGCTGGGAGCCTAGGTTGGTCAAGAAGCTAAAGAGGTGGGGCTGGGGGGCGTCCTGAGGTTTTGTATAAATAAGGTTCCAAGCTCACATTTCCAGTGGGAGGTCTGGAAATCCCTTTAACTAGGTTCTTGAGGAGCAGCTTGGTGAAAGGGGGGGGTCATCTTCCCCTGCTATCATCTGGAAGGACTCCCTCCATTCCGCATGTCGGGGGTCTCTTCTCTCTCCAGTATCATAGTCAGAGACTCACCCACCTTGCAGGACTAGGAGAGCAGACTGGGAACGGGGCACTCACCCCTTGGGGGGCGCAGGGTTCTCCAGGCGCCGCCATAGGGCGCCGCCGTGGGTCAGTCGTCCGGCTGAGTCAGTCCTGGATGAGTCCCTGGCTGCCTCCTCTTCTGTGCTGCAGAGCTGGGAAGGGGCGGACGACACCGCAGCGGGCGGGATTAGAGCTCGGCAGGGTGGAGGGCAAGGTCCAGCGACGCGGGGAGGGTGGGGCTGCAGGGGTGAGAGGAGGCCAGGTGGACCGGCGCTCTGGGAAACCCCGGCTTGTACCCGGGAGGGGGTTCTGAAACCTAGAAAGGGCAGGGGTATCCCCATACGACCCTCTGACCTGGCTGACTAGTGTCATCCCACAGTTCCGGAACTCCAGGGACACAGAAATTCCAGGAATTGATCCTGATGAAAGATCCCAGCAAGTGTCCAACAGGAGGGGCGCTGGTTAATTGAGAGACCGGGATCGGGGCGGGTGGACACTGTCAGTCCCTAGGGTGATGGAAAGTGTTTAAGACCAATTTCTCCCGCACTCTGAAAATAGGACATTCCTATGAAGCCTTTCCTAAGCCAGCAACTTAAAGGGAAGAAACAATTACCGTTCATTTATAAGGAACAACTTTTCAGCTGTGATCAGACCCAAAACAGTAACCTACCAGAGCGTCCTGGTGGAATAGTGGTTTGGCCCACCGCCTCCGAGGGAGCGCAGTCCAGACACATTCCAAGGACCTGGGGGTCCAGGGGGAACAACCAATGTGAACAACTAAATAAAAATAAAACAAAGTGTTTTTTCCTTCTCTCTCTTCCCACCTGCCTGTTCACCATTCCTGCCTGCACCTTTCCTTCAAAGACAAAAAGAAAAAGTAACCTACCCAATCATATCAGATAACATGTAAAACCTAAAATAACACTAATATACAGTAAGAGCAGGAATGAGTGATAAATTCACAGCCTGCAGACACCTTCCAGGGAGGGAGCCTCCAGGGTCTCACTGCCTCTAGAATTTGCTGCAAAACAAGCAATGAGATCATTTTTGCTTTTGGTCTTTTGTTGTTTAAGTGACTACCCCCTTCCCGTTTCCTCCTGTTAGTGAAAACAGGGACTAATGGAGGCCTTTTCTAAAGGAAATGGTGGAATGTGAACCTTCAAAAACGGTGAGATGCTAACAGTTTCGTGCAGCCAGGCACATAGTAAATGCTCAATGAGAATTAGCTATTATTAGTACGAGTATTATTCCATCCATAGCCTCCAACACAGTGGTTCTGCCATTGCAGAAATACACTAATATGGAAAGATGGTTGCTAAACACTAAGTGAAAGCAGAGATTGTAAGGCAAAATAGACTGTGATATCTCTGTCCACAACCCCCCGCCAAAAAAAAAAAAAGAAAAAAGAAAAAGG
The DNA here is from genome assembly GCA_004363575.1 of Solenodon paradoxus. Lineage (NCBI taxonomy): Eukaryota > Metazoa > Chordata > Mammalia > Eulipotyphla > Solenodontidae > Solenodon > Solenodon paradoxus. The sequence goes on along the minus strand of RJWH01003340.1, from coordinate 20,927 downwards.
AAAATTTATGCTTATGTTCAGCGAAGTGGAGAAGGGAGTGAAATCATTTACTTGCTTCTCCTTGGGTCTTAGAGCAAGGCATTCTCCAGACAATCAGTTCTTTCTGGAAAGCCCGCTATCTAACATAGATGCATAGATAAAAAGATGGAAATGCACTAAAGCAGAGATCTTGGGGAATCCTAACTTTGTTTTTTCTTTTCTTTCCTTCTGCAATGAGCATATATTCCTTTCCAGATAAGAAAGACTCAGCTTTTTCAGACAGGCAAACAGAGTTGGGGAAGAATTAAGACTGTTTACTCTCCCTGCTGCCTTGTTACTTCTTGGAGCCCTGTCCTTATCTTCTGTGTCAGCCTGTTGCAAGCCTGTTGCAGGACCTGCTCAACTTCTCTGGGCCTCGGTGGCCGGTGGGTCCACCCCAAGGTCCCCCTCCACCTTGTTCTCCTCATTTTGAGTCTCCCCAACTCCAGTCAGTATCCCTTCAACTGTCCTGCTGGTCTTCTGGAAGATCAGAGACATAAGAACCCAAGGATCTGTGTTGAAGCTGAGGTGGCAGTTCCGCTGTTCACATTTAAATAAATTACATTTAAATTTAAATTACATACCTAAAGCTTATTTGAGGGGGCCCCTGTGGAGGCTGATGGAAATTAGGGGACTGTTCTCCCTGCAATCTTCCTCTTCCCCAACTGGCTTTGCCACAGTCCTAGTGCTTTATTTCTTTGTATATTTGAAGATGAACTTGAGGGGATGATCAAAATCAGAGAGGGAATGAACAGGAACTCAGAAAGAATAGAGGAGATCCGTTGGTATGCACCACGAATAGAACTGGGACACCTCAAAGTCTACTTTCTAGCACTCTGAAAAGCAGATGGCTGTATGCAGAAATCCCTAGTCATGTCCCTTTCCTTCACTGGGCCTCAGTTCCCCTTTCTGTAAGAGGGTGGTGCCTAGGCCAGCATCAGGAAACAGATGGTTTTCAACCCCTGGTTATTTGCTAGGACACACCAGGGATTGGTGTTTGGAAGGTAAGGTGCACCATTTCAATTGTGGCTATAAGTAACAAATCCCAATAAATAAAACAATTATTTAAAAAGCTGCTCCTTCTAGCTGAACAGTTGAGGGGCTCGCTGTATTTTGTTTAAGAATGTTGAGTGAGATACTGAAATCAGGTGGACTCACCATTGAGATGCTTAGAGGATTTTATCATTCCATTGTAGCTACCCTAAAAAATTTGACCATTGGAGAGTTTAAAATCATTGTGATTCATAGGTGCATATTATTAAGTCTTAGCAAGAATGGAAAATTTCAGTGGGAAATATCTTCTTATGTCATCATTTAGAAATTAAATATAAAAACTTTCAAAAGTGAGCACTTTTTAAGGAGCAGAACGGATGAATTCTAAATATCAGCTCAGAAAAGCAATATCTGCCTATTTTAATATGCGGTGACTTGTAGTTAAATTCAGAGTATGTTATAGTACATAATAAGTCCTGAAACAAAACACAGCATGCTGATATTTGACCTTATTGTGAGAAAAATTGTGCTTCATCTCAGAGCTAACTTGAAGTAAATTAAACTGCATGGATTTCTAATTCTAAAACCCTCGATATTTGTTTCCAGACAAATGTTATTGAACATGCGATTACAACACAATTTAAATTTCTTTAAAAGATTGTACTGAACTTAAATTACCTATGTTTTGCTTTTTAAAAACTTAATGACCATTTATTACTGGAAAAATGCACCAACAAAGTTCTGAAACGTCCTAACGGGTTTTGAGATCACACACACACACACACATCCTGTGAAATACATGGGTCAAAAAGATTCTAGAAAGTTGTTGGATCCTTCGATCCACTCTGGTCCTTTCCAGTGTTCATGATAATTCCAATGCAGAATTCAACTTCGGAGTTTGCACGTATCTGCGCGCACTTTCTAACTGCACCCACGGGAGGGCACGCGGAGTCCTCCAGGCCTCTAGAGGGCACAAACGGGCTCGTTTTCTTGCCGCGCCTGCGCCTTCGGGGACGTGGGCGTGGCCCCGGAGCGCGCAGGCGCGCCGCCGGCGGGGCGGGGCCTGGGCTGCCAGCCGCCGGGAGAGGAGGAAGCCGACGGCGGCGCGAGGTGTGAGGGGCGGAACCGCGAGGCCTGCGGAGGCTCTGGCGGCAGAGGCCGGGCCATGCGGGAGAGCCGGGGCGCTGGGCCGGCCGTGGTTGCCGCCGCCGTGGTGGTGCTGCTGAGTGGCGTGGGGCCGGCGTGCGGCTCCGAGGATATCGTGGTGGGCTGCGGGGGCTTCGTCAAGTCGGACGTGGAGATCAACTACTCGCTCATCGAGGTGAGCGCCCGCCTCGCGGCCCGGCCGGAGCTGCCGTGTGACCCCGGGCCAGCTGCTCAGCTTCTCTGGGCCTCGGTGGCCGCCGGGTCCCCCCCAGGCGATTGCCACCTGCCCCACATTCATTCAAGGAGGCCTTTGCTCTCCACGGGGCCGCATTCGCGGGCTGGCCGCCACCCCCGGGAGTGGAGGTTCTTGTCTCGGGCCAGCTCGGGGGGGGCCAGGGACCTGCGAGTGTGCGCGCCACGCTGTGGGGCACATTTTTAGTGACACTGCAGGGGGTTCAGCACCAAGATCCCTGTCTCCTAAATCAGCACTCTGCAGCCTTCCAAACCCAAATTCCAGATCCTCAGGCTCCAGACCTGGCCTCATTCGGAACCCTGACCTGTGCCAGAAACCAGGCCCCAGCTCTCTTAAAATCCAGGAGGGCCCAGGCTCCCGATCCCCCAGAGCCCATATCCCAGATCTCAAAACCTAGATCCCAAATCTCTTGGAGCCAGGTCCCCCAGTTCTTCAAACTGTAGATCCCAGATCTCTTAGAACCACACTCCCTGAAACTCAGATTTCTGAAAACCCATACTCCAGAGCCTAGAGACTACAAATTCTATCCCCGCAGTCCTACAACTCGGAGCCCCCAAAGTTTTGACCCACTGCTCCTCCAACGCCTCCTGGGATGCTTTTAAAGAGTGTCAGTTCCCATCCCAGACCTCCCCATCAGTACTTGTCTATTGCATCTCTGGGGCTGGGAATTTGTATTTTTAATTTCCATTTCACCCTTGAGACTCCTTTTCCTCTGAAAAGGGGGAGTTGTCAGCTGCCCGATTACTGTGCTGTGTGGTTATTGGAATGACACAAGAGGTTTGTCAAACGTCTTTTTATGAAGTTGGAGGGCTTCATTTGATCAGGTGATTATCGGCCTGGTGGAATTTTGACCCAGAACATTTTTGTGAAGAGGGAGGTTGATAGAATTAGAGGTAGAATGTCCCTTGTCAGGGTCGATGGAAAGGGACCTTGAGGATGGTGGACCTCATTCTAGGAGGGTGCCGATGATGGGGTAGGAGAAAGGGAAAAAAGGAAGAGACTGAGAGATGCCAAAGAGAGAGGACAGGGTTTGAGACCCCAGAGGTTGTCTGAACACAGGTTTGAGCTGTTCCACTGTTAGCAGCCAGAGGACTGTTAAGGTTGAACCAGTATCTTCTACAAAATGGGTCACTGGGGATCTGGCGAGGGATAGAAGTAGATTCCACATCCCACTAGCCTTTTGACCTGTCCCTGCCCTGACCTGGATTGCTTCCCAGTATGTGGGCACAGGGCATTTCAGAAGTTATATTGAAAGGCTTTTTGCAACTTGTCCTTTCTTGGGACTCCGGAAGAAAAGTGAAGACAGTTGGGGGCACTCCCACTGCAAACATTAGCAGTGACCTTGAGAGCACTGGACATGTTGGTGACCCATGATAAAGCTGTTCCTTGAGCTCCATGGCTGCCTGTCCAGGTGTCCCGAGGCACCCATTTCATAATTCCTGATTATGAAATAAGTTATTTTATGTATGTAATATATACTGTCGTCCTGTGTCCTAATCTGTACTTTATGAAAGACATAGAGGTATTTCACAATCATTTCTTGATTTTGTTTTTTGTGTTCTAATAAGCTTCCTTCACTCTTTCTAGCTGTCTTCTCTTCTGGGTGTTTTTGCATCATTTTCAGTTAGTAACTATTGAATGAGTCCTTGTCTGTACTGGAGCCTTGTGCTGGGGGAGGGGTGGTGGGCTAATGTAGCAGTGCTGTGAGCAGAACAGACAAAATCTCTACAGAAGAAACATTATATTGGTTGCTAACACTTCATGGGAGATTTCACATTAAAAATTGGATTCCTGATTTCTCTGGAAAAGCTGCTGATCTTTGGGTTGTAAAACTTGACTTGGATTGAGTGGTGTGATCTGTTTCCCTTTAGAAGATTGCGGGTTGGCCCCTCTGGACAGATGAATTTTCAGTCCCTGCTCTCAGTGCCTCTGAATGTATGTCCTGTAAGCAGATTCACTGAGTAATTCTTGAGCACCTACAAGATGCTGTCCCAGGCACTGGGGAGTGTAAGCCACGATCACTCCCCACGGGAGCTTTCAGTCCACGTGTTATTTCACGCTTCCTAAGTGTGTACATTATGAGTTTGCCACCTTACATATCTTCTTAGCTGGTATGTTGAGACTATCATTTCTGTATCTATCATGGTCACACAACATTAACATTTTGAAGGTGAGGCTCTTAGATGTCTTCAGATTCAGCATCTTCCTTTTACAGACTTGGAACCCAAGGCTCTAAGTGACTGAGCCATGCAGGTAGGTTTAGAAAATTTTCCGTGAATATAGGCTTTGCCCTGCCGAAACACCCATGTCACCCTTTTCTTAAGAGAGATGTTCAATAGTAAAACAAAATACTTTTTTTTTTTTTTTTTTTTTTTTTTGAGTCCCTGTTTTGCCAGGTACTTAATGTGCATAGATGTGAATGGATTTACAGCAACTGAAAGGAAAGTGACTCTTTTTAACCTGTGACCTCAGGAGGTTAAATGACTCACCCAGGGTCACACAGTATGTGGAAGGCCCAGACGTTATTTGAGCATCTTATTGAGCTAGTAGTTTTTGCGTGGAATGTCCAAGGTGCAAGAGTCTTAGAGTCCTGGAGGAGGAGGTATATATGAAGAATCTTTTGCTATGTCTTGTCCTGAGAATGAAAATACAAGGTCAAATGAAATCTAGGTGAATGTAACACCAAGTTTTGGGAGTAATTTGGGGTTCATAATGCCATCCCTGGCTCTTGGTTCAGACCAGAGTGCAAGCAGAATTGGGGCTCAGGAATCTACATTTTAACAAGCACTTTATTGATAGTAAAATTGGAAAGTTTATTTTAGGCCCAGAAATCCCAGAGACATCCACTAAAATTAAATGGCAAAATGCTGAAAAATAATCATTTTGGGGGTGGACTTTAGGTGGTTTCTAACCTGAAAAATATCAAGTCACATTATTGTGGGGATGCTTCGTCTTATTTTTCCTCTGTCCCTAGTGCACAGTGTTAATGGCAGTATATAGTATATTAGGCCCTCAGCAAATGCACTCATTTAACATAGCTCATTCTCAAAGATGATATCATGGGTGCGCCATGGTGGAGCAGTGGTTAGGTCAATTGCCTCTGAAGGAGTGCAAGCCACATATCCCTGAGTTCAAGTCCTGGGTCTGGAGAGGGGAAGCAACCAGTGTGAATGACTAAATAAAAGTAAAAAAATAAAGATGCTTCTTTCTCCTCTCTCTTCCTGCCTGCCTGTTTGCCTTCACTCCTGCTGCCCCTTCCTTTAAAAAAAAAAAAATGGTATCTGACTTCTTTAATTTTCCTTCCTTTCCAGATAAAGTTGTACACCAAGCATGGGACTTTGAAATACCAGACAGACTGTGCCCCTAACAATGGTTACTTTATGATTCCCTTGTACGATAAGGTAAGGAGAAAGGGTACTTTAGTCTTTTATAATAGGAAGAGTGTAGCCCACATGACTGCACTCACCAGGAGAGCAGCCTTTTCCCCATGAGCATGTGCTCTTCTCTTTCCTGAATCCTAAGTGGAATCTGAAAGTTCTGACGGAATTCTGAGGGAGACAGCTGATTTGATTGAATAGGGTGGTTCTCACATGTCTCCGGGATCTTCGGCCACGTCATTTGGGTTGTCACAGTGTAAAGGAGGGGAGCTGTGCTGGGAAGACCACGTGCACTAAGGTGGAGAAACCCTGGTTTACTATAAGCAGCTTACATTAGTGCTGAAAAAAGTTATCGAAAAGTATGTGAATTCTCCTCCCTCTGTAGTGCTGGAAGTTTTGAAGTACAGACTAACAGACTGCTTCCTCTGTGTTTATGGTTGTTCCCATATATGTACCTGCATATACATGCATGTAAACCCACAAACGCACATGCACATAGATGTGTATCCATGTGCACCCTCCTTCCACCTCCATCCTCCACATCAGCTCTTTATATAGATTCACAAAAATTATAAAAATTCAATATACACAGTGTTTATTTTGATTTTTTTCTATACGGATGGAATCAAACAATAGGAATTATCTGTAATTTGATTTTTCCTCTAGCACTGTCTTGGCATGCTTTCAACATCAGCACATACGGATCTACGACCTTCCTCCTCATGACGACATAACATGTCAGAGTCACACCAAAACTAATTTATTTAACCACTTTTCTAGTGATAGACATTGAGCCTTTTCCCAATTGGAAAAAAAAAAAAATGACTAACAAGACAATAATAAATATTATTGAACTCATGTCCTTATGCACAATACCTAAGATTGATTTCCAGACGTGGACCAACTGGGTCATGAAATTCACCTTTTTTGAACTATTAATATCAGTCTCAAGAAACCAGGATGTATGAGTAAAATTAGTTAATTATTTTATTTCCAAAGCTATGTACTGACCCTAGCAGCCTTGGGCATGTGGGGGGTTACTCGGAGACTCATTAATAGTATGTTTGATATAGTGTCTCGCGCTCTCTGATGGGCTTTAACTTGGTATCTGGTGTTGGTTAGAGGGGGACTGTCTAGGGAAACTACAACTTGCCACGTCTGAAGGAAATCAGAGCTCACCTTCATTTATAGCAATGTAATTTACACTTGGAATTTCATTTCTGGTGTGAAAGTTCTAGATCAAGTGACTACACTAAAGTAAAGTAGCAGAAGGGTTATCCATTCTCATTCCTTTGCAATTTTTTCCCCCCTCTTTAGGGAGATTTCATTCTGAAGATCGAGCCTCCTCTAGGGTGGAGTTTTGGTAAGTTTCCTGAATAACCAGACATTCTCTCTAAAGGATTAGGTTCTATACTCAATATTGATTGAAAGGGGCAGACTGTCTTGACAGTAAAAATATTAAAGGATTCACATCCAGCCGAGAAGAGGGTTTTTCTTCCTCCATCGCTGCAGACCAGACTGTGCTTACTGGAGACCACCCTTCAGGCCTTCTGTCATCCCTCTTTTCTTGTCCTTCTCTCAGGAGACTCTGTGTTTGCAGTTTCATTCATTAAGTGGCAGTAACACAGTATGTAGATGTCAGGATTATGGACCTTGTTCTTGTCCCAGGACCACTTTTTTCTTAGTCCCTTCAGTGTTAACTGCAACATTTAAGCATTGTGAGATTTGACGTAAAAATCCAGATCTGCTCTTAAGAGATCAGAAGCTCTGACAACTGTCTGCAAGTCAAAAAGAGAGCCCTCACTGGACACCAAATCTACTAACACAGTTGATCTTGAACTTCCAGGTTGTCTGAGCTTCTGATCTTTTAAGAGTAGATCTGGATTTTTACGTCAAATCTCACAGTGCTTAAATGTTGCAGTTAACTCATTAAAAACCAAACACACAAACAACACAGAAGGGACTAAGAAAAAAGTGGTCCTGGGACAAGAACAAGGTCCATACTCCTGACATGGTGGCATCTCATTGTGATTTTCATTTGCATTTCACTGACGATCATTGAGAGCTAACAGTTTTTCATTTGTTTGTTGGCCATTTAGATATTCTCTTTTGTGAGGCTCATTTATTATTGGTGTCTTCCCGTGTGCATGTGTTTAATTTTACAAAAAATCTCTTAATTTTTTTTTTTTTCCTCATGTTTTTCTTTACTCATCACTCCAGATTCCTCCTAACCCTTATAACGATGAACTCTTGAGTTTTTTCAGACACTTGAATTAGTTGCTAATGTTGAAAAATCAGGTGCTGGCTCTTGTTTTTAAAAGGGCTGCCTCCCTTTTACCACTTGCTGTAATTCCCACATGGCCTGTCTGCTTTCTTCTTACTTGGTCTGTGGACATTAACGCTTACAGTCCTGGTTTAGTGTAGCTGAGCTTGTGAGCTTGATTAGGGGGACACATCTGGAGCCAGGCTTTTGGGGGTCGAATCACTCACAAGCTCTGTGACTTTGGGGGCTCCTTTGGTCTTTTTGTGCCTCCATTTACCCCTGAGATAGCACTTCCTTTTAAGGAAGGATCAAGTGTACTTAGCTCAGTGCCTGGACTGTGGTTAGTAGTCAGCAAATAAACTTTGGCATTCACTGAGTTGTCAGGGGGCTTCTCAGATACATCTGGGCTGAAAGACTGTTAGAGAGTATGTGATACTCTAAACACTGATTCTTCTGGACTCAGGTGCCCAGGAGGTAGGGGTGGAAGGAAGCTTCTAAGTCCTCTCTGTGCCTTGGCATTTGGAGCTATCTGAGTGTATGAAGTGCTGAAAAGCAAACAGAAGCTTCACACTATTTTACCCGGACAGTCTCACTTTCTCCCAGAACTGATCTTGCTCTGTGTCTTCTCCTTCATTCTTAGAGCCAACCAATGTGGAGCTCTATGTGGATGGTGTCAGCGACATCTGCACTAAGGGCGGGGACATCAACTTCGTGTTCACGGGCTTCTCTGTGAATGGAAAGGTTTGGCTTCGGAACTTTGCTCTTTTTAACGCTGGCTCCATATTATAACTCAGTCTGCTCTTTCGATAAAGCAGGACTTTTTCACCTGGGGCTTCGACCCACAAGGGACCACAGATAAACTTTGCAAGGGTCTTGAATCACAGTGAGATTGTGTGTAAAATGTAGGGGCTTTGAGGGGTCAGGTCTAGGTCGCTGATCGTTCCCACACTGTTAGCATGTAATTGCCGAGGTGTCCTTTCACACGGGGGCAGACTCCCAGGGAGGTTTGTTTTCCTCCCTGTCTCCAGGGCCACGGTTGAGATGTGCAGATTTCCTTGCTATCCTTTCTTTGTAGCAAGTTCAAGTCTCCTTGATCATTAATGCTGAGAACGGGAGCCTTGGATCCCGGCTTTATGTGTGGGCTTCCTGCTAGTGACGGGATGACGGGGATTTTTCTTAGTGTTTGTAAGATAACAGTGCATCCTCAGCCGATGGTGTCGTAGACTCAGCGAAACAAAGTACACTAATCCCTCACCTGTCACGGGAGTTATGTTCCAGAGACCCCCGCGATAGGCGAAAATCTGCCAAGTAGCGGCGTTATAATTTATTTTATTTTTTATATATATTTTAAGGCTTTATAAACCCTTCCCATGCTCCCATTATCCTTTCCCACATTCTTATAAACACTTTCTACACTCTTAAACCTACGTAATTTGAACAACATATAAAAATCTACGTGGTCCTCACTAGTGAAGTGTGCGTAGGCCGCAAAATCCTGTGATCGAGCGAAAATTCTGTGATACAGAATTAGATAGACTTTTTAAAAAAACCCGCGATACAGCGCAGACATGATAAGTGAACCGCGATATAGTGGGGACAGCTGTGTTCTTTTGCTGTTACTGTTCCCAATCCCAGTCCCTGTCATCGCTTCGAAGGAACCTTGGCCCAAAGCAGGTTCCAGGCTCCGTGCTGGGAGTGCAAGCAGGGTGGACAGCACTTTGAATAAGAGAACTTGGCTGCTGGGTCCTAACTTCATTTTCCACGGCAGGTTCTCAGCAAAGGGCAGTCCCTGGGGCCTGCAGGAGTTCAGGTGTCTCTGAGAAACACGGGAGCCGAAGCGAAGGTCCAGTCCACAGTCACACAGCCTGGCGGAAAGTGAGTTGTCCCCGTGTTACCCTGCCTCCCACCCTGAGTGGGGCTGCGCGGGCGCGGGTGGGGTGCAAGCTTAGGGAGACTGGGTTCAAATGCTGCTTCAGCCTCGTGACTTTAGGTGCGCTCTTGCCCTGCAGGGCTTCGGGCTCCTCGTCTGTACAATGGAAATCACTTGACCCATCATACCTGGTGTGATGGGATGATGAAACATGAGCTGATGCCCACAAAGCAGGGCCTGGCTTTGTTTACTGGTCTTCATTTATTGGCTGGGACTGGCTCTAGAGCCGACAGGCAGCCTGGGTGTGAATCATGCTTTGACCCGGGCCCCGGTTTCCTCACTGATACTTGATGATAATCATGCGCATACTTCCTAAGGTGGTTGGGAAGATTCAGTTAACACTGTTGTTTCAAACTGCTTGGCATGAAATATATTGTAAATAAATGTCGTTTCAATATGTTAGTACAATTACTTAAAAAAATCATTGCATTGAAATTATTTTGTAGTTGGAACGTATGGCAAATAAACTTTGTTGAGTCAAATTTAAAGCATTCAATGGATTTAAATGATTGAGTTGTAAATGTTCCCAGCTGTGCCAAGATTAATACCAGAATAGTTCCAACTGGTAATTTTGAAAGTATTCAGAACGTTATTAACTAGTGCAACATATAAAAGTGACCTGTAACATAGTTTATAATGAATCTATCTGTAAGTCATCAATTTTTAAATGATTGTTGAGATTCTTTTTTATCTTTAAAAATAGCGTTTACTTTGACTTGATTGATATTGCTCCAGCCCTGCTCTGTAGAAGGGATGTGGTGCTTTCATTTTCTCTAGGCTCGTAGGTTGCTGTTGACCTCCCTGGCAGGAGTGACTGGAACTTTCTGAATCTCTTGCATCTGCACTAAAATGCAAATAGTAACTGATAGAACTGAGATGCTACAAATGAGAAGTAGATCAAAATCCAATAATAATTTAAATTTTATTGTAGCAAAGTGATTGTCAAGTCCCAGTTATTCCACAGTACTTGATATAATAAAATACCATGGTGCCCTCTGGGTCTGATGGCTAAGTCTGCTAGGTGTAGTCCACATGCATCCCAAGGACGACCCAGATTCATGATCCAGGGCCACTGGGGAACAGCCCGGATGAACAGCTAAATTAAAAAATAAAATGAAGTGCTTCTTTCTCCTCTTTCTTCCTCCCTGCCTACCTACTTGCTTTCATTCCTGCCTGCATCTTAAAAACCAGAGAGGAAGAAGTCGAGGGATTTGTGTGGTTCAGCGCACTAGACTCAGTCCTGTGGCTGTCTGGTGCTTTGCCGATTTAAAGGATCAAATGTGTCAGAGTCCTGCTGGCAGCGTTTGCAACTATAGCTCCGCCCCCTGGTCTGCCCTTAGCTGCTTGTTTTATCTTCATCAGCTCCTGATGGCCTCATAGTTGCATAGAACCCAGGTGGCTTATATTCGCTTCTGATAACAGATCTAAACTCTCAGCTCTTAGGGTTCCAAGTCTGTTATTACTTGATCTACTCAGATCCTCAGCGTCATTTGGTGTTGGCTTCAGCCTCTTGGGTGTCTTCAGTGTTCTTTACACCACTCCTCCCTTCCCACTCACTTCCTTTGGACACTCCTTTTCTTCTTGCCTGTCATGCCTGTCACCTCTGTCCAAACTTGAATGTTCTGGGACTCACCCCTGCCAAACCACAGTGACTGGATTTTAGGTCAGACATCCTTGAGGTGAAGGGAAAATATAAAATCCTTCCTGTCCTTGCAGATAGTAATTGCTGTCTGCTGTGAATTTATACAATGAAGGGTTGAATTTCATTTACACTTAACTGACTAGTAGCAAGTTTGTGATAAATCACATTTTTTGATGTGCTTCCAATACTAGTTATAAAATTAGAAATGCTCAGGCCGTTGGGAGAAAGTTAAATGGTCTTTTGTATTTCTTAGGTTTTCATTTTTTAAAGTTCTTCCCGGAGATTATGAAATCCTTGCAACTCATCCAACCTGGCCGTTGAGAGAGGTGAGCATTTCTTTCTACATTTCTAATGTAGGTGTTTTGCAAACCAAGATGTGAGCTGAGCTTAGGGTTTTTCTGGATGTGGATGAAGAAGCAGTGGTTCGGCTCGTTAGTCAGGGGTATTTATAAGATAAAACTCTCACTGTAACAGATTTTGCTTACATTGGTTTCAGTTCTAGGTGACAATATTGTCTTCCTGCTGTGAAATAGGTCTGTTGTTAACTACTTCTATTTTAAGCTAAATCAACACCAGAAGGACCTGGTGAGATTTATTTGTTGTTCTTTTTTCGATCTAAAACAGTAATCTGTAAATATGCTTAACATTCTAGAAACTGCTGTATGTGTGCTGAAGGAGAACACAGAGCAGTGTTTATTGCTGCTTCGTCCATAATAACAAAGCATTGAGAACAACCTAACTATCCATTAAGAGGTGAAGGGCTTGTGGGTGTCATCACACAGTAGAACTCGTGTGTCAGCAATAATGAAGGACTCAAAGCTAAACGCTACATATATCAGCATGACAACATTTATAAACCAAAAGTTGAAGGGAAAAGGCAAGTTGCTGAAGGTTTAGAATTTATATACTAATTCCAGTAAAATTTATAGTAAATAAATACATAGTATAATAAATATATAGTAAAATTTATACAGTAATTGAAAATATTGGTGATGATACCATTTATGGATACAGTCATATGTGGAAAAATTACAGAGAAGTGCATGGGCCTGGCAGACACCATATACATTGTGATACTGATATTTAGAGACAAAGGTATGTCGGGGTCTTCACTTGTATTTTCAATCCTATTTCCTTATCTGGTTAGAGTGTGGATGTTCTTTAGAGTATTCTTTACATCTTTTTATTTGACTGAAATGATTTATGATAAAAGGGCAAAAAAAAAGGGAGTATACGATGTGAAGTTTTACAATAACTGGAAAAAAGCAAATTAAAAATAAGACTTAAGGACATAGCGGTGTGCTCGCTTTTATATGAGTTTGGAGCTGTCTCATTGCTAAAGAAGCATCAGAATTAGTATTTTCAGTTTTTGCTCCTAGGTTTTATTTATTTATAATTGATGATGTTGTTTCCTGCTGAGATGTGTCTGTGGACTGTTTATGACTAGGTTTTCAGGGTTTTAAAAATGTTTTATTTAAAACTCACTGGCTTACACATTATACATAGAATATGTGTTAAACTTACATTGTTGATTGTATAAAGGAATCTGAATTCATTAATATGAAATTGTGTTTCAGAGGAAGGCATGTTGTTGCAGAGGCAGAGCATGATCGCACTTTGGTGGGTGGTGACTAAAAGGGAACATGAGGGCGCCCCTGGGGTTCTGGGTTCACTCTGCTTCTGGCTACTGATTCCGGGGTGTCTTCAGATTGAAAATCACTGCCTCATATACTTAGAATATATGGACAAAAATCAGTGTGCTCCTTTAAATACTGGATTATAAAGAAGGAGGAAAAGTGTAGAAGTAAATTGTTAACCCATCGATGAAGTCATTCATCTACATTTCACCACATTTCCTTCCCCTTTCGTATTTTACCTTAAAAAATAATCATGACTGTACCACACAGGTAGTTCTATAGGTTACATTTCTCCTGGTTAATGTTTGAGCTTAAGCCTGTCCTTGGGCTGTTAAACACTAGTGTTCCCTTTCATGGAAGTTAAATCCTCTTTCGTAGGCCAGCACCACCGTGCGAGTCACCAACTCCAATGCCAATGCTGCCGGTGCCCTCATCGTGGCTGGCTACAACGTGTCTGGCTCTGTCCGCAGCGATGGGGAGCCCATGAAGGGGGTGAAGTTTCTCCTCTTTTCTCCTTTGGTGACCAGAGAGGTGAGCCAAGATAATCAAAGAACAAAGGAGTCTGTTGGTGGGCTGTGGGGGCCCCGGGGACTCCAGACTAGGAAAGATACACTGTCTAAGATGCAGCTCAAGGTTGATTTGTAGTCTGTGTCTCACAAGAGATTGACTGTCTCCACTGGGCTCCTGTCTTGTTCATTGGAAGGTGCCAGGCCTTGAAATCCATCACACCCAGCTGTAGTTGTATGACCTTGGGCAAGTAATTTGCTTCCTGACCTCAGTTTTCTTATGCTTTCTTATCTGGATAATGGTGACCTGTTGCAGGGAAGGGCAGTTGTGGTTTTTTTCTTTTCCAAAAGACTGCCAGTTTTGTTTTGTTTTTGAAATTAATTATTTTTATTTTTACACATTAAAATAAACTCACATGTAAAGGTTCCCCATTCCTCATATATATGTGAACACTCCACTGAATGAACAAGTGTTCTTCACCCTTGTCCAGTGGGCTCCTCCGCCATTTCTCCCTCTCTCCCCACCCTCCTGTCCCAGTCCCTACTGGTCACATCAGTTTTGTTGCAAGTGTCCAAGGGTTGGTTTTGTTTCATCTGTTCCTTTGATTTTCCTATTGAATTCCACCTATGGACTGCCAGTTTTAACTGGAATCCGAAGGGTTTTTTTCCCCTTTATTGCTAATATGTTCTAAATCTCAGGAATGTGCATTTTGTGACATAAAACTTGTGTAAGTTTTCCTGTAGGGTGGCACTTGATGCTAATCAGAACAGGCAAGCGGAAAAGAAAGTCATCTTGTTTTTTCCCGGCATAGGATGTGCTGGACTGTCACAGCTCACCAGTGCCCGGGTTCCAGCCCCAAGATGAGAATCTGGTGTATTTGTGTTACACGGTCTCCAAAGACGATGGCTCGTTCTCCTTCTCTTCCTTGCCCAGTGGGGGCTACACTGTGGTGAGTGAAGCAGATTTTCATTCTGTTTTCGTCTGAGACTTTTAGGACAAGTAGAGTCAGCAGCATTTGGAGTTAAGGAGTAACTGGTATTCTGCGTCGTGGGAATATTTTAGTCCGTGGTTGCTTAAGATGAGACTCTGATTTTAGGGATAGCTGCGGAGAGTGCACACCTTCCCTGTTTAAAATTGATGACAAGTTATGATTAGCATCTTTTGGCTTGTTTTGAACCCTTTGTCACTCGTGAGCTGCTAGATCTGTTACTGATACTAAATTAAATCTAGTTTCTTAGTAATTGACAGACTCTTCCTTCTAGATTCCCTTCTATCGGGGGGAAAGGATCACCTTTGATGTCGCTCCTTCCAGACTTGACTTCACAGTGGAACATGACAGCCTGAAAATTGAGGTAAGCCCTCCTGGTCTTCTGGAGGGGCACGTGTTCCAGTTCCCATCGCTAGGTACAGGTGCTGCAAACGTAGTTAGAAGAAAATCAATGTGTTATCTAGATAGGCTGTTGGAAAAAATGGAATCTTGTACTCCCGGTTTAGCCTGCGATCTGTTCCAAGATCGCCACCTGTCGCATAATTTCTCCGTCTTGGGGAATTGGAGTCCTAGATGCATCTACTTCATTCAGTGAGATGCATATTTATTGAGTGCGACTGACAAACATTTCATTACTCTTCTGGGGATGGACTTGCAGTAATAACCAGAAGAGGTAAATGTTCCTGTTTCTGCGGAACTCATGTTCTAATGGGTTAAAGAGACAATACACTTAAAAATAAGTAAATTAGAAAGTATATTGGAAGGTGATAAGAGTTTATGTAGTTCAAGGCTAAGATGGGCTGCAGGCTTCTAAGGTGGTCTTAGAAATCTTCACTCACATTTGAACAACCTGAGGGGTATTTGAAGCAGAGATGATGCCAGGTGCACAGGACCTGAAGCAGAAGTGTGCTGTGGGTGTGGAGGCCCCCAGGAGAACCGGGGTGACTGCAATGGAAGGCGTGGGAAAGGAGGGAGAAGAAGAGAGACTGTCAGAGATGATGGGGCAGATTAAGCAGACCAGGTGGACCTCGCTGGGTGAGATTTGTCCCCACTCTGGGTGAGCAGAGGAGACACGTGATCCCTCTGGCTGGTGTATTGAGATGAGTTTGCTGGGGCAAAGCCAGGGACCAATCAGGAGGCTGCAGCAGCAAACCAGGAAGAGCTGAAAGCTGGGACTGTGGCGATGGGCACAGATGAGGTGACAGGCGACCCTAAAATTGATGGAAAATGTGTTTTTCATCACATTTAAATCTTTAATTACAGAAGTCGAAATGGTTACTGTAGAAAATGTGTTAGATAGAACAAATCCCCAAAGAAAACAGCAGTCTTTCATAAGTGGACCACCCAGTGTTAAAGTTATTGAAAAAATTAGAATTTAATCGTTTTCTTTTAATGTACATTTGAAAGTACTATGTTAAAGTAGCTTGAACTGGTAGGAGTTAGCTTTTAGGTCACACACTCAGTAGGGTTCTGACTTGGCTTTTTAAGATTCAGCAAAGCATTTGACGCTTGTGCTGTGCGCTGGAGGGGGAAAGAATGAAGTTCTTGCTTTAAGTGACTCACTGAGAAGGCTGGGGCAGGTGAGCCGGAAAAGATATTTCCGGGTCACCAAGCAGAAGTTTTAGACAGCAGTGAATGGAATTTTGGGGGACAGCCTGTATACTGCATGAGGTCAGGACCCATTAGAGACTTTTTCTTTTTTACTTTATTCTCAAGGTATGATTCAGTGCCTGGCACATGGTAGATGCCTCATAAAAGTACTCTCAAGTACATAGAGAATTTAGTATGTTATTGACCAAAAGAATCAAAACCACTTTATCCCTTTTAGAGGAGCAACCTGAATAAAAAGGAACCATTTAATTTCTTAATGCTCTTGTATTCATTCATTCATTCACGAGTCATTTATTTGAGTGCCTACACTATTCCAGACAAAAAGGTCCTATCTTTAGTAGTGGAGGACTATTAGAAATTTGGTGTTGGACATGGTTTGATATCATATATTTGATGGAGAGTGAACCTGCACTACCAAAAACTTATATCGTGTAAAATAATGTTATCTCGATAGAAAATGTATTATGAAAAGAGAGATTTGGGGGGGAAGGTCCTATTTTCAGGGACCTTGCATTTCAATGAGAAGTAGACAAACTCCAAGAAATATAACAGGGACATTTCAGATGTTGGTAAGTTTGGTGGAGCTGCTAAAGTTGACCAGTGTGCTGGATAGTGACTGAGGGAGAGGAAGGGGCTACTGAGATAGGATAGTCACCAGTGTGCTGGATAGTGACTGGGGGAGAGGAAGGGGCTACTGAGATAGGATAGTCAAGGAAAGCTTCTTGGAGGTGGCGACAGTTTGACTGAAACCTGGAGGATGAGAAGATTTGGGAGAAGATCCAGGCCAACGGTACAACCAGTGTAAAAGCTCCACACAAGGAAGGCACGTGGCGTCACAGGTGTTCAGTTTAAGGACCAAAGACCAGGGTGCCGGGAGAGAGTTGAGCACAGTCCTGGCACTCGTGAGCGAGGAGGGCAGACACACAAGCTGAGTGTAGAACTTGCTTTGTGCAGGACTCGGGCTTGGTTAACGTTGTCAAGGTCGAGTTAAGAGGAACTTATATTCAGTTCATGGGAAGACAAGAAGGCGGGCAAGGCTTGGCAGGATGGCACCCACAGGACTGACTGATGTTGGAGGTATGGGATAGGTGTCCAAGGGGGAGGCTTAGGTTTGCGCTCGGGAGACTGGACGGTGACAGAATGAGGGTGTCTAAGGGAGGAGGCAGGAAATGGGGCAAGGTGGGAAGCTCTCTCAAACCCTATTTGGTGATCTTGGGAAATGAGTTAGATCTTTTAAATTCAGTTATCTGACAAAAACCGTGCTGGGAATACAAGAAGACAGGCACAGGGAGGCATGTGTGGGGGCAGATGTGTGGGTGATGGTGTGAGACATGTAAGAAGTTTGGGACTGAAGCACAAGAGAACCTTTTCTGTTCTTTATCTTCCAGCCTGTGTTCCACGTCATGGGTTTCTCTGTCACTGGGAGAGTCTTGAATGGACCCAATGGAGAAGGTGTTCCTGAGGCAGTTGTCACCCTGAATAACCAGATCAAAGGTGGGCACACATGTCGGGCTGGGCCTGTTTGCTAGGCTTTGTCAAACCCAGAGGGAAATGAGACAAACTCTGGAGAACCTGGAAGCTATGACAGCTTTTTTTAGCCCCTATATGTATTCTCACATATATGGAAGGATTTGCAGTTTTTGGGGGCCTATCATTATTTGCATGTTTTTGTTTTACAGTCAAAACAAAAGCTGACGGCTCCTTCCGCCTGGAGAATATCACCACAGGGACGTACACCATCCATGCTCAGAAAGAACACCTCTTCTTTGAGACGGTCACCATCAAAATTGCACCTAACACCCCTCAGCTGGCTGACATCATCGCCACAGGGTAGGTGTCTTGCGTTTGGGTCGGGAAGGGCCAGCGCCTGCGGTGTCAGCTCGCAGAGAGCAGTCTTGCCTTCGGTCTGCCTGCGCGTTTCTGCCGGGGAGCCGCAGCCCACCTGAGACATTGTACCCCAAGAACTTCCCCTGGCTTCTTTGGATAGATTAGCACAATATCTTATGAATGGGAGGTTCTTTGTTGGGTACTTAAGGAAAATCACCCCACTTCCACATTAAAGCGGGTTTGCTAATGTCAGAAAGGGTCTTCCACACCGGCCTTCGCATTTGTGGGACTTGGCTTCATTCTTGGCACTTTGGACGAGGGGCGTAATTGCTTGAGAAACGTGGTTGTGAGATGCTTCGGGTCCTTGTCAGAGTTCTCCCTGCTTTGATGTACTTACTATGAGCAGGTGAGAGGGACATCCTGCGACTGAATTCGTGTAGCTTTGTCATGTGGTGTGAACCAGAGTTGGAGGCAGCTGTCAGCTCTTTGTCTCACTTGGGTTCACAATAGAATGGGGTGCTGCCATCCTTCTTGAGACAGCGCTGGGTACTCGTTGAGCAGTGACTGAGGGGAAGAGGTTGGGTCTGCTAGGACGGGCAGATAAGCAAAGGCGTCGGCCCCTGGGCATCCTGGGGCGGCTGGGAGCACAGAGCTCTGAGTGCTGAATGAGAGGACCGGGCAGGCCCAGGGGACAGATCTGACCCCGTGGAGAGACAGGGGCCTTCTCCACTAGGGCCAGGGTTGGGGGGCAGTCAGGGAGTGGTTGTGAGATAACTCTTTCAGAATTTGCTTCAGTGACGCACTCTGGTGGACAGTGGCCTTGGAGACTAGAGGCAGGAGGCCTGAAAACAGTTGAGGAGGGCTTCCCTCATCAGGCAACTTGGCCGGTTGTAGTCTGAGAGGCAGGGTGGCCGGAGTGCCACCGGCAGAGGGCTGGAGAAGGGCCAGCCAGTGAAGGTGTCTTCAGTTTTGCCTTGGGGGCTGCAGGCCCACTAGGTGGCGCTCTCCAGCAGCTGCTGGGACTGCTTGCTGATGTCGGCGCTTCGGCTGCGGCTGGCAGCCAGAACCTTGACCATGTAAGCTTAGCAGACAGAACTGGAAGATGAGTAGAACAAAATGGAGTGCTTGTGTTTGAGGGGTGGTTTCCAAAGAACCTGGGGCTGTGGGTTTTAGGTATGAGGGTGCCTGATGGGCAGGGAGGCCCAGGGAGCTGAACCCTGAAAACGCAGCCCACTGGCTGGTCACTGAGTCCGTGGCAACCATTTTCTGCAGACAGATGGGGGGCAAGGACAGGAGTCAGTGGCGAGTGGGAGACATGAAGGAGGCACATCACCACGGAGCCTGGTACCATGTGTCTGTCGTGGAGGGATTTCAGCCCTCCCTCTTTCCCTTGCCTTCATAAACATCTTTGCGATGCTGCTCTGGGTCAGCACTGTGGTAAAGACTAGGTATGTGATGTGAGCTAGCATTCCTGGGTCGCGTCTTCTCTGACAGAACCCGCCATAGACAGTATGTGAATGAGTGGGCATGATTGTTCCAGTGAAACTATTTATGGGCACTGAAATTTGAATTTCATATTTTTTGTGTCACAAAATATTATTCCTCTCAACATTTTCTTTTCAACTCTTTAAAAGTGTGGAAATCAAAGCCAGAACACCAGTCTTAGCACATTGTCCCCGGGCATGCCCTCGTGAAGCAGCAGTCCAGTCAGTTGTCCCCTAAGGGACGCAAGGCCACATGCCCCTGGGTCTAAGTCCCAACTCGGGTGGGGGAAGCAACCAGTGTGAGCAACTAAAATGGAAATAAAATTAAGTACTTCTTCCCCCTCTCTTCCTGCCTGCCTGCCTGCTCAATTTTATTCCTGCCTGCACCTTTCCTTTAAAAACAACAAAATAAGCAGCAGTGTGGCCTGTGGGCAGTAGCTCCTGGACCCCTGCTTTAAATTGTGTGCCCTGTTGGCCAGGCTGATCATTCTACCCTTAAAATGACTGTGCTTTTAATCATTCCTTTTAAGATTCCACACTATTCCACCACTGTTTTCTTTCTGCTATTTTTTATTTGAGCCAAGAGGGGGTGCCAACATTTAATGCACCCTAGTAGCTCAAACTCTTGAACCTGTTCTTTCTATCAGCAGTAGCACATGATTTTTATCTGGAGTAACTCTTTACGGTTAGAAACTACAGGGTTTACTCATTTGAGGAGGCAGCTGTGGCCTCCAGCTCCGTGGTAGTGTCACGCTCTGACACACAGCAGCCGTATAGGGAAGCATGTGACTCTACGGTGATGGTCTCTGTTGGTCAGCAGTGGACCCTCCCCACGCTTCTCCAGATGGACTTCGCTATACCTTGCTCGCTGCCCGTTGAGAGTCTCTGGTCTGAGGCATTATATTATAGGAAAAGGGCTTTTCAGTTATGACTTGCTTTTGTAGTTCCTCATGCCGCGTTCAGTTTTAGTGCTGCATTTTTTTAAACTTAATTATACTTTCTGTTCAAGTCTTGTGGATTGCTTTTATCCCTGTGTTATCTGTAATCACAGGTCAGGAAGGCGTCTTTGATAGCCCTGCCTTGTTTACGGCTTGGGTAATGCTGCAGTTTCTTAGGCAGCCTTGCTTTTAAGGACTAGTCCATATTCTCAGTCCAAGGCTGCTCCATTTTTTTTTACCATCTACAGAATTATCTCAAAATTGCTTCTCCAGTGGGGGGGGTGCCAGGTGCCACCCAGCACACGCACGCGCG
>RJWH01003339.1:138821-161760 GCA_004363575.1 Solenodon paradoxus | reverse complement strand
CCCAGGCACCGCCCCGCCCCCGACGCCACTCGCCCCGCCCCTGGCGCCCCTCTGCGCCCGGCGCTAGGGAGCTAATCCCGCTGCGGGTCTCAGAAAAGCCAGAGCCACACTGCCCTTTAATGCCAAGGCAAAGTACCAAGCTTCCGACCGCCCAGTCTTCGTGATGTCGCCCTGGGGTGCCGTCTGTGGGGTGATTACCACCACTACCGTCTCCGCCGGCTTCCTCAAATTACCTTAAAAATAGGCTGACCGTATTTCCTTGGGACAAAAGCAGGACGTTGGGATGACGCAAACGGGATGGGGTTTTGTGCTGACTACTCAGGGGCGGAGCAGCCCAAACTGGGGCCGAGCAGCGCAGCCGGGTCAGCGCGTGCTGTGTGATGCCGAGCAAGTGAAGCCTGTGTGGTCCCGCGGGACTGCACGCAAAGGACCGGGGCTGGTGCAAGGATTTTGGCACCTTAGACAAAAACCAAATTTGGTGCCCCTATCAGCCCTGCTCTAAATGTCCTGCCTAAAACCCATGCTGCTTTAACCCTCCCAGTGCCAGAGAATAGCCCCATAGTGCAAGAAATCACCCACATAGAACTTAGCAGCTCAACCACACTCCTCTGAAGAAACGTGGGGAGGCGGGAGGGTGAGTCCTCATCCCACGGGCACCGCCTCCCTCACAGGGTGGAGCAGCAGTCCTGGCAGCAGAGATGGCCCACGGCCCACGGTCAGCGCTGGCAAGGACTGTCTTTAACGCAGGAAAAGGGGGCTTTGGGACCCCTTCATACTGGGCCCGGGGCAACTCCACTGCCACTTTCGGCCCACGTCAAAGACGGCCCTGGTTTATTAAAAACAGGACAAGGTTGACATCTACATTAAAAACGACAGGTTGTTTGGAAAATATGGAAAAAAGGGTAATGTCCCATTTAAAATGGTATATATAGTTAGCCTACTTAAAAATAAATATATAGCCTGTTCTCCTCTTGGGATGTGACCCACCCTTTATCCTATCTCTTAAAGGGTGTAGTATCTTCAATTAATCTCATTTGCTTTTGTTTTAAAAATAAATACATGTAAATGGGGAACCTATACATAGAAAGTTATTTCAGTATGTAGAATAATTACTACAATAAAAAATAAAAAATAAGCATATGCATATACATATGTATATATGTGTGTACATATATATATATATATATATGTGTGTGTATGTATGTATATCCTTCTTGTCAACCAGATCTTGACTTAAATGGTACCTTCTTACAGAACATATCTGGTTCACCCAAAAGGAAGTACCCTCCATCATATCACACATAAGCCTTCATAACAGTTTTTTGCTATTTGCAATTATCTTCTAGAACTACTGGCTTACTTGTTTATTGTTTAAGCCCCCTTTCCGCCATCACTACCACCAGAATGTGAGGAAGGAGCCTCATCACTCTAATTCACAGCTTCATCCTCAGTCTGTCGCAGTGCCTGGCACACAGTAGACACACACAGAAGGGTGGATGGATGGATGACTCAGACATATCGTGAATGACCAGCACATGGATTATTATATGTTGTTCCCTCTCTTGTCCACACATGACAGACGACCTCAAATCCTTTTCCTTCCTACCCTGCTGCTCATCCAGAGAGCTTATTTACCATGTCCCTACCTATGTTCGCAGTTGTATTTGTTCTATGCATGTGGTTTTACATATAACTATGTGTCTACAGAATATATTTGCTGCTTTTAGTGTGCTTTGTGCTCTGTATTACCTTTATTTGTATTTATTTCCTGAACTCTGCTGGTTTTCTTTTAATCCTCTGCTTGCCTTCTGTAGACCTCTTACTCTTTTTTGAAATGTCCCTTTTTCTTGAGCTTCCTGCC
Organism: Solenodon paradoxus; assembly: GCA_004363575.1. Taxonomy (NCBI): domain Eukaryota; kingdom Metazoa; phylum Chordata; class Mammalia; order Eulipotyphla; family Solenodontidae; genus Solenodon; species Solenodon paradoxus. Next base: position 159,899 of record RJWH01003339.1, on the reverse strand, counting down.
CTCCTTTTTTTTAAAAAATGATGGGTGTTTTCTTTGGCTTCTTTGAAATTATAGAGAACTATGTGGACTCTCACAATGTCTAGTTGGGGTGATTCATCTGTGATGTGCACTTTTCAACTATTTGCTTTCTTGCCTTTGCCTCATCCATACTTTGGTAGCGTTTTCGCATCGATGAAGCAATGCCACCAATAGCTGTGAGACTGACAATCAAATTCCAATGCACAGTAAGCTTCAGTCTAATGCTGTGTGCATATAGCTTTACAAAGGCAGGAGATACAGCAAGAACCGCCTCTTCATCTTATTGGAGGGCTAAAAGCTCCTTAGGTACTCAGCTTCTGGTGTCCCTTCCACAGAGACCTGCACAGCTGCTGTAGATGAGCGACAAAGTGCGCAGGGGCAACCTCGACACAAAAACTGTCACCGCAGTTTCTCACCTTGTTTAATATTATTCTGGTCATGTAAGCACAGGACCTGATGCCAGGTCCCAGCTCCCAGAGAGTTCATACGGAGACACAGATCAGGGAGAAACAGCAAAGACAGCAGACACATCATTACATGTTTATCTCACCTCTATCATTTCTAGGGTGATGGTACCAAGAGAAGAGAGACCCGAGGTCACTTTCCAGGTAGGCTAAGGTCAGTCCAGGCCTGATCCTAAGCATTTACTCTTAGGACCTTGTTGATTCATGTCTAAGAATCACTTATCTTTCTATAGAATTGACTGCATGCTGGAAAATATTCGAGTGAGGAGCAGAGACAGGGCTGTCCACAGTTTCAATTTAGGGTTATTGACCTCAGCGTCCTTGTACCAGATCTGTCGTCTCCTTGGCTCTGAAGGTGCATCTAACCTTCGTCTCCTAAACGCAAGTGTTTCATTGCTGTGCTTCAGTACTGCAAACCTTTGTGTGCTGTGACCTGGTCGTCCTCACTTCCTCCCCCTGCTCACCCTCCAGGAGTTTCCTCAGCCAGAGGCTAAGTCACTGAGGAAAAGGAGAACACACTTCTCCTTCAGTTCCCCTCACTTCAGGAGTATTTGTTTTACTGGGGTCCTTAGATCAAAACTTCACAGGAAGTGCCTTTTGGAGCCATGACACTTTTTAGGGAAACCCGTATTTTCCTGAAGGTTTAAAAAGGCCTGGGCTCTGGAGTCAGACTGCCCAGCTCCTCTGGTTGATTGCCTGAGGCAATGTTTGTCGCCTGAGAGTAAGAACAGTTTCTGCCTGAAAGAATTGGTGTGGATTTTAATTAAGTCAATACTTGTAGAGTGCACAGGATGGCATCTGCATGTGGTTAGCACTGAATAAATATGTGTGTGAAGTCTCCTGATTGACTCCTCCCAACAACTAAAGGACAGATTACTGTCTCTACCTCACCGGTGAGAACATGAAAGAGGAGGAAGAGAACACAATCCGCCCAAAGTCACTCAGAGGTAAGGGATGTTGAGGCCTGGGTCACTGACCTCTTGGGGAGTGCTTTTCCAGAATGAGCACTATGTTATGTTTTGGTCTTCTTGGTGAACTTTTGAGAAGGAAGAGAATAAAATTGTCTTTATGTCACCATCTTTTTTTTTTTTTTTTTTTTAAGGAAAAGTACAAGCAGGAATGAAAGCAAGTAAGCAGGCAGGAAGAGAGAGAATAGGGAGAAGCATATTATTTATTTTATCCAGTCATTCATCTTGGTTTTTCTCACTGGCCCTGGCATGCGAACTGAGGGCCTTGGGATGTGTGTGGGCTGCACCCATCCCCCTCCACTGCAGCATGCCTATGTCATCACCTTTATAACTACTTTCTTCTTTTGCTCATGATAATTGTATTTTAGAGCAATGAATTTTCCTCCAGATGCTGCCTTGCTGATATTTCAGAGGTTTCAGTCTCTTTGCTCTGATAAATCATTTACTTCCAGATGGGTGAATATGTGCCCTTGGTAGAAAATTTCTAATTTTATTAGATTACAATCCCAAAATATGACTTCCTAATTCCTACTTTTTGTAATTTACTAAGGTTCTCTCCATCTTTGACAGCAATTAATTTTTGCCAATTTTCTTTGGAAGGAATATTCATTTTCAGCAAACTATATCAAAGTAGAGGTTTGTGATTATATAGTTCACACTGCGGCATTTTGCTTATTTCTTGTTTTCTTAACATGCCAGTTCTTCAGGGAATATGTTAAAATCTCCCGCTACCAGTGCACCCTGGTGGAGTAGTGGTTTGCTCAGCTGCCTTCAGCCCGTACAGTCCAAATACATTCTAAGGATCCCAGTTCACATCCCCGGGCTGGGGATGGGGAACAACTAAGGTGAAAAACTAAATAAAATAAATAGGATGTTTCTTCCTCCTCTCTCTTTCTTCCTGTCTACTTTTGTGTGTCTGTCTTCATTCCTATGTATATCTTTCCTTAAAAAAAAAAAAAAAAAAAATCCTCCCACTATGGTTATGAATTTGTTAATTATTTAATCCATTTACCCTTGTGGACATGCAGTTGGCTCCCCAGGATGTGACATATCTCTTCTATATTTTGTTACTTCCAAGAGTCTGGGATATAATTGACACCCTGACACAGAAGGGCCGTGATGGTGTCAGAGAACTGAGGGATGCCTTCCTCTTACTCCATTTTATTCACAATTTTGTGCTGAAGCCAAGTCTAAGCCACCTCTGCCTGCTAGTCCCCTGGCTGCACGGACTAGTTCAGCTGTGCTCCTGTGACCCACGTGGGTTCATAATGCTAATGAGAAAATATTTAACCACCAGCAGCCCTCCTCTCTATGGGAGACGGTTTCAGGGACATAAATGCCCTTTCATGTAGGGCAAGCAAGGATGAGTGAAAGAAGGAAACAGGGTTTTGGGGAATTGCATTGAGCCACTGGACCAGACTTCAACTCCAGGCTGGACAGCATGACCCACTGAACTTCATTATTGAAGCCAGCTTGAGCTGTGTGTTTCATTACCTGCAATGAGGTGTCTTAAGAAGTGAAAATATTTCCAGATTGTGACCTTAAAGGCAGAAAAATTTATGAGTCATAATTTCTTAATGAGTTATATTTTTATCATGATATTCTTCTTTGTCCCAGTTAATTCATTCATCTTTAAGCTCTATTTTTGTTCCCAAATATTACCATGGCCAAATCTACTTTTTTTTTTGTTTGGTGTTTAAGTACATATCATTATTCATCCGTTTATTTTCAACATATATTTGTCTTTTTCTTCTGTCTCTTAGGACAGGATCTAGCCTAATTAATTGCCTTTTATCCCTTATAAGTTCTTAATTAATTGAAGACAGATGCAAAGAAATCAGATGACAGAGCCAATAAGATATTGCAAAGGAAAGTACATTAGTAGTTGGCTCAGGCTGGGCAGCAGGGGAGAAAATACGGAGGCATGGCTATGGGTTGCAGATTTTTTTTTTTTTTTGAGTGATAAAAATGAAAATGCTCTAAAATTGATTATGGTGATTGACATACAACTTGGTGAATATACTAAAAGCCATTGAATTTTGTGGGGAGCAATAAGGGAAAAGCTTAGTTTAGATAATCAGTGCCTTTGGCAGTGGAACAGAAACCTTGGCACTGGGAATGCCAGGTGTCAATCCAGGGAGGAAAACCTTGGCTGGAGGGGTTTCTGAAAACCTGCTGAGATCTAAGAAGAAGTTAAAAGTCAAACAGATTGCTTAGACCTTTTGGGTGTGACCTCTGCTATGTAAGCAATGACTGTAAACAACTTCCTTGTGTAATGACAATTAATACGCAAGGAGTCAGATACTCTGGGTGACAGTCCTCAGAGGCTTCACCCCTTGACCCCGCTTTCACTCTCTTCATTTCTTGTCTTTCTCCATCTTTCGTGACCCCTTTCCTCCAGCCCTGCTCCTAGGATTCGAGCCCTGCAGAATTTACACCTTAAAAGGGGACATTTTATGGTATATGAATGATAATTAAGTTCTTAAAGAAGGAATATATCGAATAAGTTAAACAAAAAACTATTATAAAACTAGAAAGAACTCTGAGCAAATTGAAGTATTACTGCCAAAAATTATTTAAATATATAAAATAAGATTTGACAATACTTCAAATTAATACAATATTTTTCTTTCAGCATATACTATGTATTTCTTTATAAAATGTCTTATATAACTAAATTATATGTATATCTACAGATACATTTATATATACTTAAAATAAACACTGTTATAATTAATTATATGCTAATATTAATTTATTTTACGTACAATTAGCCATATATTACATATAATTGTATTTACATGTGATACATATACATGTCTGTGTGTAAGAAAATTCTCCACAATGTGACAGAGGCACAAAATAGCAAAGAAAAAGTAAGAAACAAAAAAATTAACCCATGAGATTGAAATGTTTGTCTAATAAAAGCTCCAAAATTACAGGACAGAGAAGAGGGGGCAGAAATAGTAAAATAACAAAAACAACAATAATAAATAATAATAATAATAATGAAAAGGCATTTCCCCAGAACCGAAGCACACGAGCCTTTAGCTCAAATGGGCCATCACATTTCTTAAAAAGTTGTTTGAGACTTTCTTCCACCTGAATGAGGGGCTAATCTGGAAGAAGGGCTCCAGGATATGATGAATCCACCCTGGGAAGTCAGTGAATGGAAGTGTTTGGGTGACAGCCAAACTGCAGTCTTGGAGAGTGACTGATTCAATGAAGAGGAAGATGTCCAAGGAAGTTCCTCTTATCCCTCAGTGAAGCAGGCTTGCGAGGGCTGAGCTGACTCTAATTGTAAAGATTCCTTCCTGGGAGTCTGCTTTTCTGTCAGGGAGTCACAGAGGTCAGAAGGCAGGGAAATACCCCACAGAAACACGGCAAACACACTGAATGACCTTGACCAAGTCCAGGAGGACAAAGTTAGGGGTGTGTTAGTCAGCTATTGCTGCATAATAAACGAACCCACCAAGCAGTAGCTTCAAACAACCATTGAGTCTCCTGAGCCCGTGAGCTGGCAGGAGATTCTGCTAATCGCACTGCACGCAGCAGAGCTGGCTCGGGAATCTGCTCTAAGTACAGCAGCTGGGTAAGGCTTGCTGATCTGGCCTGGATTCTCTAACATGTCTGGAGACTCAGCAGCGACAACTGGGCTCATCAGCTCGGCTCCATGTGGTCTCTCATCCCGCAGGAGATCCTGCCCAGAGAGATATCCTAGACTCACAACCAGAAGTCCTCCACTTCTGCCTCATCCTGGTGACCAAAGGAAGACAAAAGCCAGCTGAGTTTCTAAGGGGGGCGGGGGTGTGTGTGTGTGTGTGTGTGTGGCACTCATTGGTTGGCAGGAGCTGTGCTGTCACATCTCTGAGGACAGGTATACTGGGTGAGGTGACAAATCTCAGCTACTTTTGCGACCTATTTACCATATGGAAAAGATAAGGACATTTAAAGGTAGCAAAAAGGTGCCACTTTTCCTAGGTGGACCCTTTTCCTTTCCTCTGTGGCTTGGACATGAATGGACCACTTCCTGGATCAGAACTCCAGAAGTAGTGTGTAGCTCATATTTGATTGAGTTTGTTTCCCTATATTCTGCATATACAAAGGCCTTTGGATGGACCCAGCGTGACTCTCCTGGGCTAAGGAACAGCACCAGAGTGGAATTCAGCTCACAGTGGCTGCAGGTCATTGACCGACAAGGAGAATCACCCTTCCGTTCTAACGCAGGGAGGCAGCAGAGGGTCACTCTTGAAAGGCAGGGAGGAGCCAGCTGCCAGCCCCACCGCCCCACCCCCAGAGTTGATCTTTCCAGAAACCAGCCTTGGAGGTTCTGAGGGTAATGGAAGTGCCTTCTCAGGCGGAAACTTAAAATTATGCAGCTGCTCCCCTGTCTCCGAATGGAGACCTCAAGTCACCTAGGAACAGATTTGCCTTATTATCTTTTGAGTTTCCTTAAGTTATATAAATGTAAGACAAGTCGGTACTGCTTTTTTATTTATTTATTTTTTTGAGAAAAGTTGTAAACAGAGCCTCGCTTTCTTTGACTTGGAAATGCCTGTTCCCCCAAAGAGCCCTTAACATGGAAAGTGAAGGCCGAGAAGGCTGTAAATACCCACAGGGGCCTACAGTCTGCTAGGAAAGGGGGGTTGGGGCTCTGAGCACTCCTTTTGTGGGAACAGGACAGTCTCTAGAGAATAGTGTGGCCTGTCTGAAGCCCTCTGGCCCCTGACAAGGAAGGGTGACCATGGTCCCAGAAGGTAATTCTCTGGGACAGAATGGCAGTCTGGCTGGTGGGTGGCCTCCCAGCCATGCCCGCGGCAGGTTCCTGACAGGTGCACCAGGCTTTGGCCTTTCCTGCATGGTGCATTTATAGAGCTGTCGAGAGGGAGGGGAAGGCTGTCCCTGCACAGCCCCAGGGATTATAGAACAATACGGGCCAGGAAGGGAGGGTCTCAAATCTGAGGTGCAGAATCTGTCAATGAAGCAAGCAGGGGATTAAGGCAGAATGCCCGGCAACCTGAGCTGCGTGCTCAGTGTAGGTGGGTTGGCTGAGGCCCCTCTCAGTTCCAGCACTCAGCACAGTCAGCCACCTCTGCAGGTCTCCCCAGTTCCCCTTGGGATTCCCTAGAGCTAAAGCAGTGGTTATTTCTCTGCAGCAAACCTCCAGTCCACTCCCTCAACCACATGGCAGGGCCCAGGGCCCGGCGTCTCTCGAGGATTCTTGGCGTGACTTCAGGGCCTTCCGAAGCTTGCTCAGAGCTCATTTCCTGAGCTCTGAGCAGGGGAGTAGCCCCTGGGGGCGCCTCCACGCTGAGTGGCAGCCGGCTCCCACCGCTCTGCTGCCCTGGTGCGGGCCTCCTGCACTTCGGAGGTCGGCCACGAGGTGGCAGTGCGCCTCCGGGAAGCGAGCCGCGCAGGTGTCCTTTCCCGCCCAGCCGCCGACTCGCAGTGGAACCCGGAGCAACCCGCGGACCCCGGCACCTGAGTGCCGCCTGGAGACTCCTGAACACTGTGGACCGGCCTCCACAGGGGCCGGATTTCTTAACCAATAAAGGGAGCTTGACACGGATTCGCTGAGGAAGTGGATTTGAGCACAGTGTGAACGCTGAAGATTGGACAGAAATAAAGACAGAAATAAAGAAAAGAGGCAGAATCTACATTTGTTTGTTTGTTTGTTTTTGTAAAGGAAAGGTGCAGGCAGGAATGAAGGCGAGTAGTCAGGTAGGCAGAAAGGAAGCATTTATCTATTTTGTTCATCTTGGTTGCAAACCCGGGTCCTTGGGTTGGTTGCATGTGGCTTATGCCAGACTGAGTCCGCGGACTTAACCGCTAAACCACCAGGCACGCCAGAATCTACTGTTAAGGGACGATCTGGGTCAACTACCAGGAACCTCCATTTACCACCATTCTTCAGATCTTAGAACCAACGTGCATTGCTGTGAGGCGGAAAACAAAAGTTTGGGCTGCTTTGCATGTATTGACTTAATGAAACCTCAAAAAAACCCTCAGAGCTACTAGGATAACCCCTCTTTTACTGATAAGGAAACTGAAGCCCAGAGAAGCTGTGACTTGCTGGAATCCAAGCAGGATGCAAAATGAGAGTAGGCAGAGGAGGGTAGAGGTGGGGAGAGATGCTAGAGGGTTAACATCAAGGTCAAAAGGATGTCTGTGCAGGACAAAGTGGGGCCTCTTTGCTGGCCCACAGTCCGAGTCCACCAGCATGGAACGGCCCCTCCGCAGAAGTCTGGTCAGGCAAGCGCGGGGTCCTCTGAGAACCAGATCCAGGGTCCTTCCCCTTTGCAGACAGCTTTGGGCCACACTTTCCTACCAGCCCAGAGTGTGATCGTTCTCAGCACCCTTGCACCCACCACTATTTGGAATGCTCTGTATGTGTGATTTTCTGATTCATGTCTGGCACCCCGCCCTCCAAGACTGGAAGCTCCACTATGGAAGGAAGCAAAGCGTTCTCTTATGTCATCAGTGCCGAGCACATGCTGGCATCTGGTAGGAGCGAAATGAAACACAGCAGAGAGATCCATCCTGCTGAGGAGGCGGGGTGGGAGGCCATGCAATTTGTACAATCTCCTCTTTTCTCTCAGCTCCTCCTTCTGTCTCAGGCCCCACTCTCTCCCAGAATACATATGCGTCCCTCCAACACACAAGAGCAGGAGAAAGGCTCATTGGCTGGAGAAAGTGCTTGGAGGAAAAGAAGGAACAAGATCACCTGTATCTGTGGGGTCGCATTCGTTCTGCTGTTGCCAGAGCTGCCTTCCAGTGTGAAATATCTAAGTGCAGCTGCCCCATTTCATTGGAATGGCTGTCTCAGGGATGTGGCAGGCGGTGACAGAGATGGTGGTGTACCTGGAAGGCGGGGGAATCACAGGATTCTGTCTCCAAGTCCCTACTCTTTCAAACCCTCTCCTTGCAGCAACTGGGTAATGGCCTCATAAAATTGGAGCCAGCATGCTGGCCTTGCTGCCGTGCTTCCTATTCACTTGAAGGAATCATTTCACCTACAAGAATGTATTTTATTCCTCAACAGTAGAGGTATTGTCTGCGGCTAAAGATGCAGAGTAATAGTTATTGAAGCTGCAGCTGGTTTCTGTAAGTTCCAGTATCTAATTTGGGAGACCAGTAGTTGTTCATTATTAGAACCCTGGTGGTTTTATTTCTCTATTTATTTATCTTGCAACATTATTTGTGTTTCTCGTCCTTAAACTATGATGTATGAGAATTTTCCAAGAGGTCTGAAAGTGCTCCTTCCTGCCTCTGCCTTTCTTTCTTGTTAACAGCTACAAGAATTAGTGTCTAAATAAAATCAACCAACAGGAATGCCTACATACTATTGCTTTATGAACCTGACAGATGATAGTAATGGGCAGCAAACCTGTGGAATAGAAAACCTATAAAACAGGCCTCAAAGCACCTCTCTTTTTGTCAAGTTGTGATGAAGGATATCTATAGACTCCAGGAAGAAAACTCAGCCAGCCAAGGAGTGTGGCTGAATTTCTTAGATCTGGCAGACAAGATGTTTATTACACGCACGAGACTGAAATTCTAAGTTGCAAAGATATCAAGGCTGAGCTTGGAGGAAGATTTTGAGTTTTCTCCATTTACAAAGTCTATGAATTTGGGATTATCCTGTATTATAGGGAAACAAAAGATACAAAGGTTGAATCCTAGGAAACGTGAAAAGAGGCAGACTGGGAGTCCAACAAATGGGATTCCAGGGCCCATCCTGCTGGAGCAGGGTTGATGCTGGAAGTTTTTGTCCCTCCCACTGAGAACCTGTGGGCCAACCCAACTCATCCTTACTCAAGGTGTGAGCAGTCAGCACCACCCACAGGAACCGCCTGGGGCAGAATTCCTGACCTGCTGATCACACTCACCTTAGGCCACATCCATTCTCCACTCAGGCCAGGTTTTCCCTTTTCAGTCACTTCTGCTTGTTGAATCAATCAACTGATTCTACGTTTTCACTCAACCCTTGGTACTGTCGAAGAACGTTCATAACTTTCTGGCTTCTCTTTCTCCTCCACCGGAGAGGAGACTTTGGCCTACCTTTGACTTCCAAGAACCCATCAAATCATTCCCAACAGAACTCCTGAATCAAATCTAGAGGAGGGGTCAGGGTGTCTTGTGAGCAGTGGGAAGGGGTGCCTAGGCAGGGGGAGTAAGGAAGGTGGAAGGGAAGAAGTATGGAGGCTTGAAGACAGCCACTCTCCTCCCAGATGCAGCTGAAGTGAACGCCTCAGACCAGTCTTCACTTTAGCACCAGTGCTGTTAACCGCTCTGATCTATTTGCAAATGTCAGATGACTGGAGAATCTAAGCATGTGTAATAGAAAATCTCTCCACCCTGTTTCTAAATCCGTCACATTGTGAGAGAGAGTCACCAAAGAAATCAACAAAAAGTACGCACATGGGAATCAGATTTCATGCAAACAAGCAGGGCAGGACTTTTGAATATGTATAATGGCTTCAGAGAGATGCATAAGGATGTTACCTTTATGTAAAAAATGAGGCTATCAAAAGCTATTGATAAATTAGGAAAATAAAAAACTCACTAGGTGACCTGAAAAATGGAAGAAATACAGCTGTAGATCAAAATGGTAATTTAGAAATTTAACTGAGGAATTATCTCAGAATGTGATATAAAAGTACAAAGACATAGAAAACTGGAAATAAAAGTTAAGAAACATGGAAATAGAAAAATTACAGCAACCTCAAAACCCCATCATATAAAAGTCTCTAGACTTCTCTAATCTCTAGAAAAGAGCTTAGAGAGAATAGAAGTGGAACACATACACACACACACCAAAAAAGGAACAAACTGTTCTTTCAATCATTATAATAGATGTGAATGGATTAAACTCATTAATTAAAAGGAAAAATCTCTGGTTGGATAAAAATGTAAACTCCAGCTATATGCCCTTTATGTGAGACATATCTGAAAGAAACAATTCAGGAAAAATGAAAATGCTGATAAAGAAATATGATAATATTAAAAAAACATAATTTAGATGAAATAGAATTCAAAGTAAAGGCATTTAATATGACAAAGAAAAGGACATGCCATACTTTTGAAAAGCCAACAATCCACAGGGTAAGTAATAATAATCATTTTTATTGCACTTAGATCATAGTTTCAAATACATAGAGCAGAAACTTGGGAGAATTACACATAGAAAAAAACAGATCTTTGTTGTCTTACTGGGAAATTTGGACAAAACTCTTAAATAATTAAGTAAAAGGAGCATTTAAAGAAAACAATAAATGAGCTTGCTCTAATCTTGTCGACACACACACATACATACACACGCACAATTTTCTGCTCAGTTAACAGAGATCACACATTATTTTTGCTATGCATGGAATATTCTGAAAAAAATTGACCTCGTAAAGGAGTTAGCAAATTCCAAAAAGCTGCTATTGCTCAGGTCATATTCCTTGAACAAAATGCAATGAAATTAGAAGTTAGCGAAAACATTTGAACAACTCTCAAAGGGAAGTTAAAACTGTGCAGTGAATACACTCTATCTGCAGGTGAACAGCAGTGCCGCTGCCCCAGATCGGTGGTGTCGCCAAAGCAATTCTCACCGGAAATAGTATGACTTCCGTTTATCGGAAAACAAAAAAGATTGCAATAACTGAACTGAACTTTCAAGAAACTATTAACAAACATTAAAAAATTCCTCAAAAGTATAATGATGGAACTAACACTCAAGTAGGAATGAACAAAATGCAAACAAAAGTGATGCAGTTGATCAAAGTAACAGATCTTTTAGGAGACAAAACTTTATGTCACTAGAACTGGCCGCCTAAAGTGTTTTGAATGATGAAACTATATATAACTTTATATATGAAGAAAATCACAGACCTAGACAAAATGGACACCTTTTAAAGGAACCATATATTGTAAAGATTGGTTCAAGAACAAATCGTGAAATAACCCTTGAAGACAGCGGAAAGGTGCCTCAAGTGTCGACTCTTTAAAGAAGTAGCTAGTCCCCTTTTGCAGGGAACTTCCACCAAAACCTCATCTGTCCTGATTGTTTCAGTAAATAAGAAAAAGTCAGAAACTTCTCCACTCATTTACGAACATAATTTATCTGAAACCTGAAACCAGAACAGACTACTTGGGAAAATAAAGCTGCATGCTTATCTTCCAGAAACACAGATACAAAATTTAAATAACATACCAAGCAGAAGTGGGCCCTGGTGAAGTAGCAGTTAGGTCAATTACCTCCAAAGGAGCACAGGCCACGTACCCCTGGGTTTAAGTCCTGGGCCTGGGAGTTGGGGTTTGGGGGGCCAGAACAGCCAGTGTTAACAAAAAATAAAAATTTTAAAAATTAAAAATGCTTCTTTCTCCTCTCTCTTCCTGCCTGCCTGCTCATCTTTATTCTTGCCTGCACCTTTCCTTTAAAAAAACAAAACAAATAGAACTGAAACCTGAAGATGGGGTGTCATCCAACAAGTTCACCTCTAAGAATCATTTTATGTTTGTTTAAGTCTCGTGCATTTCCCCCTGTGTGCTTCTCAGTCTCTCATCCTCCTATCCCACCTCCCTACTCTGAATTGTATATGCATTTCTTTTGCTTTTTTCTCTGGTTGTATCTCTTCTGAATACGTTTACTGGTGAGGTTCTTGGCCCTTCTTCTACAATTTGTCCTTTTTCTTCAGTTTTATGTATTTGTTGTATCTTCGTGTCTAGATGTTTCTGTGGAAGTGTCCTTTCTCCACTTATCTCTTCTTTATTTCTTCCCTTTAATTGGTATACATATCAAAAATAAATATTATAATTTTATCAACTGAATGTGCTCCTTTATTCCTAATTTAAAATTAAGATTAACAAACCATTTTTAAGAGCTACCTTTGAAACTAAATTGAGGTCTTTTTTTTTTTAATTAGCAAATTCAATTCAGCAATATATTAAGAGACATTTCAGGAATGCAACTGTGTGTGAAACTTTAGAGGCGAAATCTACCAATTTAAATCACTGATTCACTAGAGTACAAGAAAAACCACATCATAATTTTCATAGAGAATACAAACACTTTTGAAACTATTCAACATACATACTTTCATGATAAAAAAATATCTTCTGCTAAGTTTGATTCCTTCTTAATATAATAAAGGGAAGGCTACCACAAACATCATGCTTGATAATGTAATAAAAAGAAACAATATTACTATTTTTGCACTATTCAACCTCTTAACTGATGATTCCAGCCAATATCATAATATAAGAAGAAAATTATATTGATATTGGAAAAAAGGGACAAAACTGTGATTATTTGCAGATCATATCATCATCTACCTAGAAAATCCTCAAGAGAATCAATCGACAAACTAATAAGAGTTTAGCCAGATATAAGTTCAGCATAGAAAAATCGATAGCTTAATTACATACTAGAAAAACCAATTAGAAAATGAAATGAAAAATGAACTCATTCTTAAAAGCAGCAAATTCTATAAAATATCCAGAAAGAAACCTAATAAAAATGTCTAAGGACTGTATAAAGAAAGCTACCAAAGTTACTTAATGGCCTTAAGACTTAGATACGACTTTTCTCCCATAAATTAATCTGTAAATTCAGTGGGATCCCAATCAAATCTGTGGTCTATGACAAGATGATTTCTTTCCCTTGGCAGGGAAATTTCCAGAGGTAGTAAAAATTTTTTGAAAAAAGAAAACCAAGAAAGGGTGCTTTCTGTTATTGGGTAAACGAATATAGTGTTATAACAGTTAAATCAGTGGACGATTTCCCTGTAGAAATAACCATAGAATAAAAAACAAGTCCGGAAACATTATGTACACAGGGAAAATTAATGTATTATGATGTTGACTTTTAAAATTCAGAGGCCAAACTATATTCAATACATGACAAAGGGGGCAATTGGCTAAATTAAAAAATTTAAATAGCATAACCTCAGAACAAAAATAAAGTACAAATGATTTTAGAAGGTAAACATAAAATACTGCTCTGTAGTCTGAGTAGGAGATACTTCCCTACTAATTCATAAAATCTACAAGCCAAAAAAGTGCATGAATTGACAATTTGCACATAAATTGTACAATTGTTTAATTATAAAGAGACAATGGTAGATTGGAAGAAAATAGTTACGGCATATTAAAAAAGAGACATGATATCCTCTGTGTATCTAAAGAGTGCCAACAAATCAATAATTAAAAGACTCCAGATGCACCCAGGTGGAGTAACGGTTAGGTCACCCACCTATGACTGAGCACAGTCCATACACATCCCAAAGATGTGGGTTCACAACCAAGTTGTACAACTAAAATAAAATTAAAAATTAAAAGAAATAAATTGTTTCTTCCTCCTCTCTCTTCCTGCCTGCCTACCTATGCCTACTCGCCTTCATTCCTGCTTATACCTTTCTTTAAAAACAAAACAAAACTCCAAAACCCAAAACAAAACAAGGCAAATAAGGTGGGCAAAGTATATGAAAGACAATTCACAGATGATGGGGAAGAAAATAAAAAGAAGGTGATATTCTTCTCCTGGAAGCTGCCCAAAGACATATTCCTGAGATAAAATGTTTAAGATCAGCTGGACGGTGCCGGTGATTAAATCCAGCCACAGCCTGTTTATACATTTTTAAGATGTGGGAAGGAAGTGTGGAAAACTCTTGGTCTCACAGCTGCCCAGGAAAAGTCTCTAAGTAAGTTCACAGGCCACCTAGCAGTCCCATGCTCTGCCTTTTCTTTCCTTGCCCTTTGTGCATGGGAGCTGGTTTTAGATCACACGCAGAGTTCTGACCCAACAGGTAGAAGAAATAGAAATCACCCACAGCTAACTTTAAATATAATGGTCAGAGAATTGCAATTAAAATGAAAAGTATTTTCTCTATCACACTGGCAAAAATCAAATGGCAAAGGTGTGCAGAGGGCTCTCTCTCCCAGGGGGTAGGTGTGCGGAACAGCGAGGGCACTCCCGCCAGGCCCACCTCTGCCTCCCTGGACAAGAATGAAATCAGGAGGCTGCGGGTCTCCAGTGTCCCTGGAGTGTGCATGTCCTGCCATGCCACTCCGCGTGGCAGTCCCTCATGCGCGATCGGCCGGAGATTAGAGCTGTGTGCGGAGGACAGGCTGGTTCCCTCCTGACTGGGGTTCTTGTCCCTGAAGCAGGAGCAACCATCACAGTAATGCTGCACCCCACTGTTGGAGGAATTAACCAGAGCACATTCAACCATCCCCAGAGACTCTGGAAATAGGTGTCGGGTCAGAGAACGCTGTCCTTGGAGACCCGAGCCACCAGAGGAGAGCTGGAGCCAACTCAGCCTGCACCTTCATTAGAAGACAGGAGAAAATCGTGTTAATGCTGCTGATCTGTTTCAAGGACTGGTATCATGACAGGTACCTCCACCATCGGAGTCTGGTCAGAGCCCACCCTCACTTCTGCTTCTGCTTGGAGTCCACCCAGAAAATATCAGACTTGGGCCCTGCACAGGCCCGTTTCCCGAGCTTCCCCAGTGCTCTGCCTGGCGTGTCCACTTTCTACCTGCTGGAGCCCATCATTCCCTCCCTCAGCCTCCTAGGCCAACAGTGCCTGAGCACAGCCTGGAGCTGTGTCTGCCAGTCACTGTGTCACTCAGCAAACATCCATCATTCCTGTTGTGTTCCAGGGATGCGGATTTCAATTTCAAGAGTTCATCGTCAGGTTTGGGGGCCAGACACAGATGCAAACAAGCACAAAATTGTGCCAGCCACGGTGGTTGATGGGGAGGTGCTTTGAGAGGTCTGTGTTGACTCTCTATTTGTAATGCAGATGCCAAGTTTTTCTTAGAGGGGATTTTGTTTAACCAGATCCAGAAGTGGTGAGAGATCCTGGGAGGGTGAAGTTCCCCCAGCCACCCACCGTGTGCCTTTGCTCTGTGCAGGGCTCAGGTATGGCCTGGAGTGCAGAGAAGATGACCCTCTCTGGCGGAGGCTCCAGGCTGCTGCTCAGGGCTCTGGGGGCGCCCAGGGCTCGACCCCTCCTTTCCCCTGCTTAGAGATGCAAAAGGCTGGAAAACCATTTTGTCAAGTGGGAAACTAGGATTACCATGGAGCTCTTGAAGGAATCATGTCAATTTGCAGCTCTTATTACAGCGTAATATCATTTCCTTAGGTTTGTGTGCACATTTTAATGCATTCCTAAAACTGTAAGAGTCCCATGGTGGGGAGGGAGTGTGGTTCTGTGATTTTGCATTCAAGCTGCACCTGGTGTGAGGAATCTAAGGTGGAGCAGGGAGCTGGCAGTCAGGCCTCTGAACCAACAGCCCCTACACCCATGCTGTATATCCCTTCCTGAGCCTCAGGCCCTGATCACCAGGGTTGGATGGGTAACTAGGTTGCCTCCTTTCCAACTCCGAAGACCCATAATCAAGGGCCAGGCGGCCACACCCAGTGTGCCAATGTCCGGTGGCGTTCTCGAGAGGGCTCTGTTTTCTGAATGATTTGGACCAAAGTTCAAATCCTGTCTCTGCCATTGTCCAGCTATGGGACCTTGGACAAGCCACACGTCCTATCTGAGTCTCATTTCCCTCACCCATAAATGGAAATAATGCAACTTGGCAGGTTTCTTAGGATGATGAATAGTATGATAATAACTATAGATAACTGAGTGTTTCCTCTTTGCTGAGTATTATTCTAGGTCCATTACCTTTATTAGTGCATGGAATCCCACATCAGGCCTATAAGTAGATATGGCTTTAATCCCTGTTTTACAAAAGAGGAAACTAAGGCACAAAGAAGTGAAGTAAGTTGTTAGAACTCACACAGGTATAGTGCAGTTGGGATTGAAATGCATGCCATTACTCTTAATTATTTTCTTGAATCTCTAAACATAGAATAACTCACACATAGTAGAGAACCTGTATTCACTCATTCATTCATTCATTCATTCATTCATTCACTCAAGGGCTTCCCGAGTGCTTGCCCACGTTAGGCCCTGGGCTAGGTGCTAAGATTCAGTGAGGAATAAAGCAGACATGGTCCCTCTTTTTAGAAAATTCTTTCTTAGGAGCTATGTGTATTGTAGGTGATGTTGGGTGGAGACCAAACATAAACACATAAATAAGCAACAAAAAGTCAGAGATCATTTTTTCATGAGGGAAGAAAAGGAAACAGTCATGTGAGGTGGCTGGTGACCTAGATGATAAAGATTGTCTCTCTGGGAAGAGCACATAAGCTGGGTTACTGAAGACACACACACACACACACACACACACACACACACACACACACACACACACACACACACATACACACAGGCTCCTGCTCCCCCACCATCCGCCCTGCCCAGTGCCTGTGAACTCATGGCGCTTCAGGCTGCTCTCAAGCTCCAACTTGTCAGTTTTGTCTGGCGGTCGTCACCCACGCCCCACACCTGCCCTGGGTGTGCCAGGGCACCTTAGGGCTCCAATCACACAAGGGCGTTTGCTTGAAGCAGACCTGGAAGCTCAGCCCCCTACTCTCTGGGCCAGCCTCTCAGATTATGGTTTTCTGTGTGTGTGTGTGTGTGTGTGTGTGTGTGTGTGTGTGTGTGTGTGTGTGTGTACACACAGGAGAATAATTAAAGAGGAGACAGCTCTGCTCTCCGTGCTGAGAGTTCTGTGGCCCACTTGGCTTTGATGAGCCAGCTTCTCTCTCTTCCCACCTAAATCCTTGGTCCTGCACGCTCCTGAGTCACCCATTCCTAGCCAGCCCTGCTCAGCAGAACTGTGACAAGGGGGTGACCTTCCTGCGGCGCAGCAGCTGGGGTGCAGAGAATCCTGCCTCCTGGCTGTTCTGCCTGCTAAGCAGCTATTTGCACTGAAGAACAGTTAAATCCAGGGCAGGAGCCGAAGCTGAAAACTCAGAGAAGCAGGAAAGGAAATTGGGGCCAAGGAAGCTGATCCTCACTTTCTGCTTGAATCACCGGTGCTTGCGGCTGGTTCTCTGCATCTGCAGGCTTCATTGTGCACCAGCAGCTTCCTGGGCTTCCCAAGAGCAGGTGGACCTGAGAGACCGAGGGCCTGGGAGCAATGGATGGAGCAGCTTCATTGTCTGGGTTTGCGCTGTTGTTTTCTGTGGTTGGCAGGCATGCACCCATGCGAGCTCACACGCACACACATGTGCACACGTGCGCACACACTGCACATGAAAACAAGTGCCCTGTGCTGCACATTCACACCGCGCACACAGCTGTGACAGTCCAGTTCTGGCAGGAAGCAGATGGGCTACTTGAACCACAAAGGGACCGCCGAACAAGGTATGGGGGCTGGTTTTGTCAGGCGCCTTGTCAAGTCCAGGGACTGATCTTGCTGCCCCCTTTGCCAGTCTGGAGTTGGGGTGTGACCCAGGAAAGGCCAGAAGAGTCTCAGTGGTTTCTGGGGGTGATTTTCTTTGTGCTGGGAGAAAGAGACCCTTTACTCGTCCTTCCAGCTCAGGTGACTGTGGAGAGCAGAGGTGATGTCAGAGTGGAGGCCAGCATCCTGACGCCACAGGGGAGACGTCACTGATGTGCTGAGCAGAAGGATGGAAAGAGCCTCCGTCCACGGCAGACCCAGACTCTCACCACTAAGCCCACCACGCAGAGAAGTACACGCTCCTGCAGGCAGATCTCGAAAAGAAAAGAGGAGGGAGATAGAAAATGTCACAGGCCAAACTCCTGTGTGCAATTCCACCTCACAGAAAGCGAGCCCACAGTGTGCTGCCAACAGATGTCCTCCTTGCAGAAAGATGAAGCTGGAAGAACGAGGTCCCCCTGCCCACAGTGTCTTTGAAGGGCCGGTCATGGGAGGTATAGCTCTCCCGCAAGTTCAGATGGCACCGAGCGTCAAGGCTTGTTCTCTGTGTTTGAACAGGTTGCATTTTAGCCACGGGCCGTGCCATCGACCATGCCCAGGGCTGCTCCGAAGACTGTGCCTCACTCGGTCAGAGACTTCCTCAAAGCACATCCCTCTCCAGTTCCAAAGATTAAGAGTGTTTCACTCTCCGCTGCTCCCAGGGTTGAGCTACGTGCCTGGCATTCAAGGCCTCCACCCTACGATCCAACCAATGTCTCCAGCTCCCCCACCACACCCCATTCTCCTAGTATTTGGGGCTCTGTGGCACCCTTCTCCAGGCCTACCATTGACAAACGCTCTCTAAGGAAGGGTTTTTAACAATGATCAAGGGTGAACTTGGGAGCGGTCCATCTAGTCTGCTAAAAACCAGGCCTGATCACCTGCACAAAACTCCTAATCCAATCAAAGCCTGGATGATTGAGGCGTTAGGCCTTTTCTTGAAAATTACATATAGATGGTAGAGGGTAGTACTCTCACAAGTCACAACATTTATTCATTTACCATAATAGCCTTTTAACCATAAATTTGCCCCCAAATTTCCTCTTTACCAGTTTTCTGTCTTTTCTCCTTCAATGACAAACCCTACGTTCCTGCAACAGAGCTGGCTCTGTCCCCTCCCCCACCCCCCATCTCCATCTCTCAAAATCCATTTGGTTTGCAATATTTTTTAAGTCTTTTTTTTTTTCCTCCAAGGAAAAGTGTGGGCAGGAATGAAGGCGAGCAGGAAGGCAGGAAGAGAGGAGGAAGAAGCACCTTATTATTTTTTTTATTTAGTTGCTCACTCTGGTCCCTTTCCCCTGGACCCGGGGCTTGGGACTGGAACCCGGGGGCATGTCGCCTGCGTCCTTTGGAGGTTATTGACCCAACCACTGCTCCAGCAGGGCGTGCCCTGGTTTGTAGTTTACTCACAATCACCTCAATGACTAGCCTAAACTGTCTCAAATATAAAAGGCCTCCAAACCCAGCTGCTGCTTGTTCTCTAGGTCTATGGGAGGTGGGTGCTAGGGTTTCAAATCATTCCCACGCTACAGATAAAGAACCCCAGCTTCAGAAAGGTGAAGAGCTGCAGAAAATGAGGAGCTGCCCCTCCCTGCACTGGGCCCTGCTCTGTCACTTTACACCCTCTGCCACCTGGACAGAGGGTCTGCTCAGTCCTCCAGCGCATGCTCCTTGCAGGCCTGGAGGGAGCATCTGCTACTCTGCCTCCTCCCTTCCCACCAGGCCGTCTCTCCTCACGAGCGATTCCCACATTTGAGCCCAGAGGATGTTCGTATCCATGCACAGAGAAATGAAACAAGAAGGTCAGATGAATAGCAGTGAAAACAATTTGCCTTCCAAGGCAAATAGGTGCTGGCATTACTGAGTGACATTTTAGCACCCAGAACACATTTTTTTCCCTTTTTAGAAAAATTTGCTTATTTTATTTAGTTGTGCAACTTGGTTGTCCCCCCCCACCGCCCCATGCCCCCTGGGTGTTGAGCCTGGGTCCTTGGGATGTACGTGGACAAATTCTGGTGACCTTTTCCAGTAGGCCACCAGAGCATGGCTTCTTTTCCTTTTTCTTTTTTTTTTTTTTTTTAAGAGAGAAAGGAAGGAAGCACAGAAAGAAGCATTTGGAAGGAAAGCACAAAAAGGAGAAGGAAGCACCCTTATTTACTTGTTCATTTATTTTGGTGTTCTCCCTCTCCGCCCACCCTGGTCACAGAATGGTGTCCTTGGGATTGTGATTCTGTATTTTTTGTAGCATCAGAACTTTCTCAGCTGTGACATACATGTGTATATCTGTCTGTCTATCCACCCATCCACACACATATATATGAACCTTCTTAGAAAACAGTAAGGGATCAATGAGTTGTTCATTCATCAATTGTGTATGAAGTTCCTAGGGCTTAGGTATCACTTGCTTCCTTCTCCCCAGAGAAGGTCGCGCAGCTCAGAGCCTGCAGTCAGTGGAGTGTGGATGGAAGTGAGGGTCACTGCAGCAGGGACAAACCGGGGTGTGGTTCTCTAGTTTTCTTTATAAAGGACAGGTACAGGTAGGAATGAAGGTGAGTAGGTAAGCAGGCAGGGAGATAAGAAAGAAACATTTGCTTTCTTTTTATTTAGCTGTACTTCCTGGCTGTTCTCGCAGGCCTGGAACATGAATCCAGGTCCTTGGGATGTATGTGGACTACTCTTTGGCTGGAGACAGTTGGCCAAGCCACTCCTCCACCAGGGAGCGCCCAGGTTGCTGGTTTTCCAGGTCCTTGCTTGGCTGACTAGTTGACAGAGGAAGTGGGTGTTGTGGATGGTTGGCTCACAGGGCCGGCCGCTGGCAGCTGGATGCCTGAGTCCTGCCCCGTTGTGTTTCCATGATGTTAATCCCCCTCTTGCAATATTTTAACATTTTATTGAAATGTAATTTACATATAATAAAATGCATAGATGTTAAGTGCACAGCTTGATAAATTTGGTAAATATATCTATATGTCATGTGGCCACTGCCCCAAGTTACTTGTCTGTCTATTTCCATACCCTGCCTCAGGCAGCAGTGTTTCATAGTTTTCAGGGTATAAAAATTAACCATATTTGGGTACATTTATTCCTAAGCATTTTATTCTTGTTGACGCTAGTGTAAATAGAATTGTTTTCTTAATTTCATTTTTGGACTGTTCAGTGCTAGTGTATAAAATAAAAGTGATTGTTTGTATATTGATTTTATATCTTACACCCTTGCCCAACTTGCTGTGTGTGTGTGTGGTGTGTGAGAGAGAGAGAGAGAGAGAGAGAGAGAGAGAGAGAGAGAGAGAG